>JAJLUT010000018.1:0-244255 GCA_030564305.1 Suzukiozyma glaebosa
TAACACATTTATCTGCCAAGTGTGGTGATATCTTAGACAAAATTATGGAACACATGCAAGAGAGTGACCATACTAAATGCCGCATGAAATAGTATGTAGTGTTGATTTCAGATATATGGTGGGAATTTCATTGTGCTGATTGTTAAAATGATCTTCGTCAAATATGTTTTGAACTGAGGACCATATCATGCGAATAACGAAACAAAAGTCGGTCTCTTTGAAAACTGGTCTTGTTCAAAAGGATATCAATATGTTGCCGAATGATCAATGTGTAGTATATACTTAAATGAATGCCTGCAAAATAATAACTCAAAGTGACAGATTAATGTGTAGAGTTGGTCAAATTTAATATGATGAGACCAAGTGTTTACCAGCACCTTCTAGCATAAGGTTGACTGGATTAAATAGTCTATTAAAAGATTCATTAAAATTAGACTATGACAAGCACATTAGAACGCGACGCAAACTGGTGAGTCACACAACAATACTTCAAATTTGATTCAGTGTTCACGAATTCGCCAAATAGTAATTGTCAGGCATTCAGGGTATAAGGCTGAATAAAGCTGTGAGCTGGTTCCTTGCTAGGCGTTAGGTGAAAAATCTTTGAGCGGTTATCGTAGCTATTGAGACAGCCACTCATTTCGTAGTCACAACGGGTGAAAAAAATTCCCTCTTACTCAACAGGGTCTAAAATATGATGTGCTTGGCAAGATCGTGTGTATACTGGAACGCTCATGATCTGACACGTACTATATAGAAAAAAATAGCCTCCATGATTCGATAGGCTTTATTTCAAACGTGTTTGGTGATTTACATCAATTACGACTTATACATCTTTACGATAATGAGTAAACAGGCTTTTGAGAGCGAGTCAGATTGGTTACATTTGCAGCCTTGGCTTAGAACGTTGGCTAGTGTATGATGCTAAAAAAGGCTTAACAACTAATTGACAGTTTACAGTCGAGACTAAAAGTAACACTCTGTTACCTCAAATGTTGATTTATGTGTCAGAGGAATGGTCGCTTGAGTTGAAAACCTACGAATGATTCATATTTGAAGGACCAATGTTTCAAAAACGATTGTGAATGATCATAGTATAAAGATCATTGAATGGTCTAAGAAACACATCAAATGGTAAATCGAAGCAGTACACTACAATCAATGGTATGAAAACTTATTTGATTTTAAAAAAAAATATTTCCAATTATCTCCATGCTATAATTTGCCCAATAATATCCAAAAGGGTCACGCTAAGATGATTTTGTTAGACTCTTTCTTCACAGCTGAGATTATGCCAGACTGATGTGGAAGTGCTGAAAGTACAATTATCATATGCCATGGGACACAATGAGTTGGAATATAGCAGCTAGTCGAATATTTCTGAAAACCCAGATCGAAACACCTCGTGCGAAGGGCATTCCACAATGAACAATCCTCGTTTTGATCCTCAACAAGAGCAAGCTGATAAATTTGATATAGAAAAACCAACCTGAAGTGTTGGTAACTTTTCGATACTGAGAAATTACGAGCAATTCAAATATGAGCCAAGAAGATATGTGAGTTTTCTCCTTAAAACGTGTTGTAAAATCCAGATTCGACAAATAGCTAAAAATTCGATTTGATATACATACACGTTGTAGAAATGAAAAGTTTGATTCTTAATGTGTATGGGCCGTATCGGCTACAAAATTCTGGCATCACTGACACATATGTTGAGTTCGCTTATCATGCCAGTCATTCAAAAATGTACTTATGAATGGCTAATTGATATTGATTGCACGTATAGGTCGAGTTTGAGCTTGAGATTCTTGAAGATATTATTGGTGGAGAGCACTAGTTTAGATGAACCGAGCATTCTCCATAGTTCTTTACTAATGTCGCACTCGAAGTAAAAGTGAGACTTGAATATCGTCCCTTGTAGCGTGGTTTCCATGATTGACGTTGTGATTACGTTCAGTAAACGAGCAATGTTCGTGTTGTCCATTATTCTATCGTCAGCGCTGCTCTAATAAAAACCGCTGAAGCTCCTTTGTTGGTACTGGCCGCATACTTTGGATTGCACTTGAATGCTTTCACGTACACTCCCAAGTGGAACAATTGATCCCTTGAACTCTGCTCCATTCGCTTGGCAAAATGCTTTCGTTTGCATTTTGTTTGGTTTAACAACAATCGTCTAAACTCAATCTGGTCCATGTGATTATGCCTTAACTCGCTTGGAGTTACATCGATTAGTTTCGTACTTTTCTTGCTGCTAAAGGTGACCACCAGAGAGTCAAGTGGATGTCTGGTCTTTTTGGGACTTTTAACTTCAAACTAGGCTTGTAACATGGCTATTTTTTGTGTGAGTCGTGGCCACTTTTTGCGTAGTGATCTATCAAAAGCTAGATCAGTCTTTTACCTGTTGGCGTCTCATGTAGATGTAAGTTTTTTAGTGAATGGCAACTCAAAAGCATCAAGTATCCCGTATAGTATCTGCCGATCATCGGAATGATTGTTCTAAAACTGGAGTCAAGCGACTCGTACTATTTTGCAAAAAGTGAACCACGGGTATAGCCACATAGAAGAATTTTTCAGCTTCTTTTACAAATGTATGGGAGATAGTGGGTACAAAATCAAATACTCAAATGTACACCTTTCAAAGATTGAACCAGCTCCGATATGCATCGTTGAAGAAAACTGAAGCGGCCTTCCAGGATCTCTCAAAATATAGGGGCAAGAGTTATATGTAACACAATTAGATAGTTTCACAAAATAGTTTCTAAACTTAGACTAAATCTAATATACACCGCTAAAAGGAAACAATCATTATGCGTCAATCCATCAGGTCCCGGTAAAGAAAAATTAAAAGTGCGAGCTAGAACCAACAGTAGTTCGACTAGGCAAGTGGGTCTAACTAAGGCAATTTTTTCATATCCAGTATTTGTTTTCCAGAGACTATGCTATGGTTCTGCATCACTTATTGTAATAGATTTGCAAAAATTTCTGAATGGATCTTTGCTTATAGTGATATTTAAGGTGTCTTCTGTTGATACGGCATTTCTTGAACCATCATGGTTGCTGAGATTTTCTATGAGCTCAGTTGCATGTGTGGTTCCATTAAATAACTCTTTGCGTTGGACGCGCCAGCATATTCTCATTCATTCAAATTGAGAGAGAGGGAGACACATTTGCTTCTGGAAAAACTTTCAAAAGTAGTTTGGTGTTGTGTGCAAGGCATCTAACTCTGTTGACGAACTCATTGAGATTGAAATCCACAAGATGGTGGATCCGCACTTTGTAGATTGTGGATTTCGATACCAGATCATCCGAAATGGACTTGTCGCACGTGTCTATGTCTTGGCTGAAAAGATGACACAATTCTGAACCAGAATTGCGATTCGTATGCATTCATATATGCAGATTATTGAAGACTCCAAAATAATGGAGTATGAAAAAAGAAAAATGCTTTTACTATAGTACTCAATTCTATAAGTACAAGAGATGGGCTTTCATTTTACAAGTCAATTCCAAATATAAAATGTGACTCTCATCTCAGAATCTTGGATGCAATAATCTCGAAAAACCTAGTGACTGCTTTCAACCAACTCACAAAGAAGACTACGTTAATCAAAATTTATTTATCAGTCTCGTTTTGTTTCGAGAAAGGTCAACAGAAAAGATTAAAACTCAACGAATGTAAGAACTTGATAAGAGATAGTAAGAAAGGTAAGATCAAATATACGTATATATCCTCTTTTCTAGCTTAGAATGGTAAGCACCAAAACGCATTGCAAACAGAATGCTGCAGTGTAAAAGGTTCCATTATAATATCCTGATGCTGAGTGTGCAAAATTATTGATAACGTACGACACAAGATTCTGGGCGCACGCACCCTTCATCTTCTATACCCTTTGTGAACAGAGACTACGTTGTTAAATAATCTGCCAATTCCTTCATCAAATTTTCAATATCATGAATTTGTCTGAGATGTTGATCAAACTATACGCTTTAGTTTCTGTGTTTTTTGTGCTATGGTCTGTTGAATCGAAATTAATATTCGGAGTATTCACCAACATTGACAGCATTGAATACAGGAAAAATAGTGATTACGGGCCACTCACGCCGCTCAACCCTTCATGGGATATAGTCTTAGCTTGGTCATTGAATTCAAATGATGCTGAACCAGGTGATATATTCACATTGGAAATGCCATGTGTATTTAGATTCACAACCACTTCCAGCCATATCGTTTTGAGAATGGGCCCAGATTCTTGTGCTTATTGTGATATGAGTGCTGCTGGGTTAATTACTTCTTATTCAAAATTAGTGTGTACAGTTAGTCCGGCAATACACTCATCAACTGAATACAGTGGACAAATAACGCTTCCAGTAACATTTAATCCTGGCGGTTCTTATAACAACAACAATTACATTTGTGCTAGACAGTTTTCATGGGGAATTGGTTCTGTGATCAATATTGTCACATTCAGTGATGGTCGAAATTTTATTTCCGGTTCAGCTGCATTTGTGGGTGGCTCCTTGTTCAACTACAACCCGAGTCAGATTGTGTTCTTCAATCGACGTGTTCCTCTATTCGATGACGAAGAGTTTTATCTTCTTGCTGGTGATTGTCCTGAGGGATATCAATCTGGTACCTTGGCCCTCGACGTATCTAGTGGTCTAAACTGTGCGAGTGCCGTTCAGCAAATAAGTAACGAATTGAATGCTTGGTACTTGCCTATGGGAAGTAGGGATACGACTTTTCCTTTACAATGTAGTTCAAACAAACTAACAATTCGGTACTCCAACGTTCCTAGTGGCTTCCGTCCATTCATTTCAGTACTAGGACCTGCTAGAGTTGGTCAAATTATTCTGGCAAAGTTCACAAATACTTACCAATGTGTTGGATCAACAAAAGTTGTGGACAATTCCAATGAATATACTTGGGTAAATAATGAACTAGAATACGAATCGTCACCAGTTACGGTGGTAACTTCTATTTGGGAACAGCAAACAACTGCTGTCACCACCTTACCATTTACTGCTGATGGTACACGGACTATAGTTGTTCAAATACCAACACCTATTACTACTCTTACTTCCACATGGGAAGGAACTTTCACAAATTCTCATACATTGCCATACACCAGTGGTGGCACGAGAACGGTAATTATTGACGTGCCATATCCAGCAGTCACAATAACGAGTACCGTTGACGATGGTACTGCAGCTACCACCACGTTGCCATATACCAGTGGTGGCACGAGAACGATAGTCATTGGCGTGCCATATCCAGCAGTCACAATAACGAGTACCGTTGACGATGGTACTGCAGCTACCACCACGTTGCCATATACCAGTGGTGGCACGAGAACGATAGTCATTGGCGTGCCATATCCAGCAGTCACAATAACGAGTACCGTTGATGATGGTACTGCAGCTACTACCACATTACCGTACACTAGTGGTGGCACGAGAACGGTAATTATTGACGTGCCATATCCAGCAGTCACAATAACGAGTACCGTTGACGATGGTACTGCAGCTACTACCACATTGCCATATACCAGTGGTGGCACGAGAACGATAGTCATTAGCGTGCCATATTCCTCGGTTACTGACACGAGTACCAACAGCAATACTAACTTTGATTCAAAGGCTTCATCGTGGAATGCAGTTAGCAACAGTATTGATACCACTTACACTTTCACACTGAATATATCTTTCTACGATACTAGCAAACAGTCAGTTCATTCCGTTCCACCAGTCACTACACTCACTGGCGAACCTTCAAGCTCAAGAAATATTGACACATTGGATGATGTCGAAGGGCTTTCTAAGCAATCCGAAATGCTTAGCTGCACGCTGCAATTTCCAAAGTATTGGAATTTATCATCTTCAGCTTATTTTGATGCAAGCTCTCGAAGTCAATGTCATCTCTGTGGTTCATTCGTGCAAGCCGATTTTGTGGATACTTCAGAATCAGAAAAAGTACGTACAATCACTACACCTATCGTTCCTAACCCAGCTTTGGAGCAATTGGTAAATGTTCCAAGTAGCACGTTTTCTAAGACTACTAAATTGGAAATAAAAACTAATAACAGGAACACAAGTCACGAATCCCCTAGTAAACTCAATTCTACCAAAACTACAACCTCAAATTCAATGATAATTCAACCTACTACTAACCCAACCTCTACCGTTTGGAGTTCTCCTTCAAATGAATCACCGTCGATTTCGACCTACGACGCTGGATCTGAATTGATAAAACTCAAAAGGTTGGTGATTATCGTACAAGTCCTTTTTGTTTTTTTGTTAGCTTGATTTATAGATGTAACACCCTGTATGTTTTTGCGATAAAAATGTTGTACTATGGTAAATCGGGTGAAGTGGCACCAGCATTGGCAGTGAAATTTGGAACAATAGAAGTGTACAAGACCTAACAGGATCTTGTAAGCAAGAGAGACACAAATAGTGTCATTCTAGTAGTACGACTTTCACAACATCCTCTGTCAGGGATAGAAAAAGTTTTATTAGTCGCTTAATACCAAAATTTGACTTTTCGTTCATTGACTTCTTAGTGACTCGGAAGCACTTAGTTTATTTTACACTCGTCGCCGTTAGCCTTGTCTAGATTTGACATCGTCTGTTGGTGAGCAGATTGGTAGTTTCTGCAAGGTCATGATGCAACATTGCAAATGCAACCAAAACCGCATGATAATTAATGATGCTCACAACTTCTCAACACTATAGTTTGATATTTAGCAACACTCTAACAATAATACTGCAGTCTATTACTTATATAATAGTGTATATTATAGCCTATATATGATATGTATGTAGTCAAAAATCGTCAGAGGTTGATAAATAGCCACTTTTGCCCTTAAGAGACAGATTTTCACTTTTCCTCGATTCATTCTTGCAGCTCGTCGTGTGGTATCAATCAAGTAATGTTTTGCACATAATCGTGATATTGCCTTATACCTCTAACAGGTAGCTTTATGCAGGCAGGCTGCTTCAAACCAGCTCAGCGTATTTGCCAGCAACATAACTTTTCAGTTGCGATGATATACAGTCTAGTTTATCAAGCGTGTTCAAAGCAAGCTTGATATTTTCATTACTTGGTCCATTGTTGACTTTTGACACACATGAAAGACATTTTCATTATTGGATATATGAAGCATTCTAACACCGAAAGGTGGTATATCTTTCGTATATTAAGCTGTCTTTATATGCACGCGGGTTGTTGCATTAATACATGTGAGGCTTTCAATAAACAAAATCTGATTGACCCGACTGTAGGAATCAAATCGGTTCATCTACAATACCTCTACCTATAGAACAACCCAAGGGTGTACTTTTGACATTACCAGCTACAACTTGTTGTGGTCAAACGCCACAAAACATTGAGCATTGTACTTGTGATGACCAAATCGGAAGCAGTATAGTTATGTCTGAGTACAATTTTTCCCAAAATCTATAAACAATTACAATGTTTTAGTGTAACCTTCGTTTTAGCGGCTATGACTTTTCCTAGTGTACGCCACCTCAAGTGGTACTCGACATGGTAGCACCACCAGGTGTGATAGTGGCCGGTTCTGATTCAAAGTTGGAGAATATACATTATGAACTTCACTCTGGGATTGTACCCGATCACCAAGTAATCCTGGCTCTACCCATGAAGTGGTCATTCTCGACAAGTCTCCACATCACCCTTACTTTAACACATCCTCATTTTATTTTCATGCCTCCGTGCTAGGGGTCGGGGGTGTATGCAGATGGCAAGTGGTGCTTATATAAACCAATTGTTGCCACCAACTCTAGCTATGTTTTCATCAGATGTCGCCACGTGAACTAGTTTGGGTGAACGCGATATTGAAAACCGATTACACCAGCTACGACGACCTTGCCGATGGGGTGGGGTATAGTCGACTCCTCAAACGAATTCTTGCTGAAAAACTCAGCAAACTTATGAGGTACCCGAATTCCGAAAACGACACCTACCTTCACTTCGTGACATTGCGTAGAATTTGTTTTAGGGATGGATATCCCATGCCTGCTTGCCCCATAACTGAAGACTTTGCCCATGGTCCCCTACTCATCACTTGGCTTCACGAATTATGGCACACCGAGCTGTACTACTAGTATTCACAACTGAAGTGTTGGCGTATTGTGTGCACTAGTGTTACAGTCTGCTCAACTGAAATGAGCCAGTCAACCACGCGTTTGAGTTGTTTAGCGATTTTGGGTGGAACCCACATATCAAAACAGGTGTGTAGTCATAATATACAAGAAATATAGAATTTAGTTGACAGTTGAAATAATCGCCGTTGTTCTACTCGCCATGTGAACATTGAATCCAGATCTGTTGGATCTCGTACCTGTGACGTGAATTCAACTGTTTGTGTGAAAATGCCATATATATCCTTCATATTCGCGCCACTCAATCAGTGGTATTGAATACTACACACTTTGAGCATCGATGGTGTGAATCTTCGATACATATGTATCACATATACCCGGGAAAAATAAATGATATTTTGAGCGACTTGCATCGATACGAAACGTCGATACGAATCAACGTTTCGAATAACGTTTGATAATTGTATCGAGGTTAATCACACAACCAATCAACTTTGTTCTCTTGTTCCATTTCAAAGAAAGTCCTAGCATATATCACTATTGGCAGTCAATCATCCTGAATCTAAATCGGTTAAAGAGCCGCACCTTGTTCGATCAATCATTTGGTGATTCCATATGGATACCCAGGTCAATCGTTGAGAAATCGTATAACTAGGTCCAGCTTGTTACGGATTCAGAGCATCTTTTGTTTGAGAAACCTTTGATTGTTCACTCTTGCGCATCCATCCATATCTGTTACACATGTAGAACAACCCAGACTCTAAGGTTTGTAAGCCAATACCCCTCGCATTCATCCATCAATAGAAGCATCATTGCTTCAAAAAAATGACTCAGAGATTGAAGGTGTGGTAATCTTGTTCACGACAATACATTCGAATCTGTTTCGACTCGCGTTGTCAATACATGCAAGAAACTCAAGAATTAGGACCTGAAGTTATTCATATCAAGTAGAACAATATTCAATTCAAGCTAAAAACATATTTAGTGATATTTCTACAATATATAAGGTAATCTATCGATTACTGCGCATCTGGTTCAGTAAATGGACCTGCAACTCCGAAAATTCTGATTGTTCCATCATCATCAAGATGAGAGTTCAAACTAACCCGTCTCACCAGTCACTAAAGCAAATTGTTAAGTAATGCTAAAGGAATCAAGCAAGCATATGCCGGCATATTTACAGATCCTGCACCGCCATTGAAGCCACTCGAGGTTCTAGCTGTAGAAGATCTGCTTGTACTTGAAGTTCTTGGGGTGGTAGGAGTTGTAGGAGTTGTAGGAGTTGTAGGAGTTTTAGGAGTAGGCGTTACAACTGGATCTTCCACAATGGGGTCCGAGGGGTCTTTTGGATCACCTGGAGTTCCAGTACCTGGATCTTTTGGATCACCTGGTGTACCAGTACCTGGGTCTTTTGGATCACCTGGGGTACCAGTACCTGGGTCTTTTGGATCACCTGGGGTACCTGTGCCTGGGTCTTTTGGATCACCTGGGGTACCTGTGCCTGGATCTTTTGGATCACCTGGGGTACCTGTGCCTGGATCTTTTGGATCACCTGGGGTACCTGTACCTGGGTCCTTTGGATCTGGTGGTGTACCGGTGCCTGGGTCTTTAGGGTCTGGTGGAGTGCCAGTACCTGGGTCTTTAGGGTCTGGTGGAGTGCCAGTACCTGGATCTTTTGGATCTGGTGGTGTACCTGTACCTGGGTCCTTTGGATCTGGAGGAGTGCCAGTACCTGGGTCTTTAGGGTCTGGTGGAGTGCCTGTGCCTGGATCCTTGGGGTCTGGTGGTGTACCTGTGCCTGGATCCTTGGGGTCTGGAGGAGTACCTGTGCCTGGGTCCTTTGGGTCTGGAGGAGTGCCAGTACCTGGGTCCTTTGGATCTGGTGGTGTACCGGTACCTGGGTCTTTTGGTTCCGGTTCAACTGGTGGCTCCACTGGTGGCTCGACAGGAGGTTCTACTGGGGGTTCAACTGGGGGTTCAACTGGTGGTTCAACAGGGGGTTCAACAGGTGGTTCAACAGGTGGTTCAGCGGGTTCTGGTGCGGGTTCGTCAGCACGAGGAGCCATATTTCTCATTCTAACATGGCGAACACCAAGGGTATTCTTTTGGTTTGTAGCAGCATTATGGGCAATGATAACAGTTGACCAATATAAACCAAGCACTAATTGAGAAGTCTTCATGATTATGTGTGATTGATCTGAAGAAAAACTGAGACTCGACAGGTTGGGTCTCTATTTATAATGGTTTCGGCGCCGAATTCACCCTCGACTAAGGCAACCATTCAGTTAACTTTACCACTTAAGAACTAATTTTAGAACTGGGGCATGAAATAAAAAATATCCTTGAACTCTATAGCCTTCAAGTAGCTCTATTGACTTCAAAAAATTGCAAACAACCGTTTAAAGAGTCTTTACCATCATACTCGGGCTCTTCTACACTTTACCCTAAGAAAGGATCTACTTGATATTACCTAGCATATAAGTCCAGTACTAAGAGACATCCATTCAGTCTATATATTTTGCATGCATCCCAAGGCACTTGCATTATTTCGTAACATCCTTTTTTAGTTTGAATACGAACCAGCGTCCAGACCATGGTTGGACTAGAACTTGTGGTCGATTTCAATTGAATTGGTGTGCACAAGTACGACGTTGCGTGTCGTATACTAAACAATCTAGTCATCTGTTTACCTCTTTGGTGAAACAAGGATAGTTTCTGGCAATAATCCTAGCTTTGGCCATGTTCTTCGTGTGGATATTTTCAATTGTGGTATTAACGCGCCGAGAAATCGATTGCAGCCACCAGAATTTGGGTGCGGAAAAATATCAATCAGATCACCAATGGCGTCTAGCGTAATTTGCAACGATGATAGGTGAAAAAGCCTGGAAATGACCATTGAACGTGGGTGTTTGGATAGTGACACATGTACAAGCCACGGCTATTTTAGAAAAACGCCATCGAATCGAGTTCATGCACTTGACAAGTGGGGGGATGATGACTTCCAAAGCCGCTGATGATGGCGGGTTACCATACAGTTTTGATGTAGGAATGACACTAACAAATGAACTCCAGGGTGTAGCAATGACCTTATTGATCTAGGCTTACCAGTTGTACTTGAGGTTCTAGGTTATAGTTAACATTAGTCTTTCGGTTATATACCAAAATACGATGCAAGTGCAGATTGAACTATAGAGATAGAAGTATTCTAGAGCTAAAGCTTAATCTAAAATTCAACGGAAATATGAATTTATCTACCTTGTTTCCAATAAACATGGTGCAATCATTCGTCCTTGGTCTAACTACCAAATCATTTTGCAACAATTCCACCGTTGCTTCCTTCCATTTTTGCTCAGGGTTGAAAAATACCCTCAGATTATGACAGGTGAGTTTACGAGATGCAGTAAGTGGATGCCAGGCGGTTCTGATCGTCAGTTTGAATTGAACGTAATTGAAGCGAGGTGAAATTTCACCACTTTGACAGACCGCACTTTAAGTTAAAGTTTGAAATGCCACCATCTATATATACTTTAAATAAAGTTTATGGTCTTGGAGGTTCCAGACCCATGTCTCCCAATGGCAAAAGACATTTATAAAAATGTCGCGCCATCGTTGTCCCCGGAAAATACATCGTAAGATCATAACGATATAGTTGGTAAAGGTATGTGTATTATTGATGTATACAATATTGGCTTATGGTTGCGTGTCTGGTTGTAGACTCATCTTCTCTACTAATTTTTGTTGCATATATAGTTTGAATCATGATAATCTGGGGTAAACGATATTTTTTCAGCCTTAAATTTACGACACCCCCCGTCGTATCTGCCCGTATTTTGTTAATGGCATGCTGGATATCGATCTGAGTTGATATTTGCAGAATCGTTACACGTTGAATATATAGGCATCTTGTTTGGTCAATCTCTGGATTTAATTAGTTGGATAGACGCTTGTTTCGAGTGCCAATGGCATAAAGTATACTGGTCAACCCTTAGATGGTATCAGCCGCTTCATTCAAAAAAAAAACCAGATTATAACACTTGCATGGAGTGACACTTTTTTGTGGCGTTGACTCCCAAGTTAGACTTGGCACTGGATTCCGTACACCCACAACGATGGTGAGGTTTCAGGTTAAGCTGTCGATGGAATCACCGATATTTTCAGAGTCATGTATTCAGAGTGTAATTAGTGATGACAGAACTGAATCAATTGCGATTGGACACAACGGGGTCATTGCAGACATAGGAGTCGGAAATATCAATAGTGGTGTAGTTTCCGAGATGACTATTCAAAGTTGGGCATAATTCTACAGAATTGTTTTTACAATAGCTCAATGCGTCAAAAAAACATGTAGCCAGCTTTGAAAGTGAAGATTTGCGTATCTATTAATAATCACTGCTAATACCCGTTGTAGCTTTCATTTCTGTCTTTCTCAAGTATATGATGTATCAGATCAGATTCATGTTCGAGATTCGAATCTGACGCATCATGCGTACCGGCAAGATCAGCTCTCTTCCTAATCGTGCTAGCTTTGATCATGACTTCTTTGCCAAATACCCACACGGGGTGGAATGGAACAAATATTATTCCCGATATTGTTATCATAACCGCATCCAACACAAATAAGTACACTTCGTGGCGAAACAAATACCCACCATATCCTTGAACCAACTCAACAACCCTGAATACACTTCTGATGTAAATGACAATGACCGAAACTGTCAATGCAAGCGGAAAATAATTGAATAATCTGCCTAATCGAATTCTGGTGAATTGACTATTATAGTGTTTGTCCAAAAACTCCATACGATAAACTCGAATTGATGGTGTATTGAATAACAATCTTGCGAAGTTCATCAATGTTGGTTTGTTATATCTACTCGACGACCCTTTGTTCAAAAAATAGATTTTGGCCAAAAAGATAAAGAAAAAGACCAAAAACAAAGTCATACCAACGATCTGGATGATGATACCAGCAATCATCAAGTTCTTACCCATCTTTGATGTCTCGGGGTCACTGGATACTGTTAAACCACCTCCAGATCCCTGTACCAAGAAGGAAAAAACGTCAATAGTGATGAAGATCGATGAATACCACAATGGTTTCAAATACGAATATTGTCGACCATGTATGATGATCAATTGGGCAAACAAGAAGTATATCCCTGCCATTATCACTGCTGGTGCCACCGTCAAACAGAAAGATTGCATGATGTAGAAGCTCAAATTGGAATTATCCAGAAACGACAACAATCGCCCCAAAAATCCTACCATTTCCAATCCGAATCCTAGTATGAAAGTGATGTTGAACCAAACATACTTGGATCGATATAGCATGCCCACAAAGTAGCCAAAGAGCAACAAGTAACAAGCAAAGTAAAAGATATTGCCAAACCTATTCAAATAATAATCATAATAATTTGCATCATCTGCCATTGCCTTCAAATTCAAACTAGCTTCAAATATCGCTTGTGTCGCTGAACTCAACGTATCTGCGTTTGTGGCAGTAGCCAACACCTGTTGCGCGCTGACGATAGTCATGGTTGCCTCTCCTCCACGAATTATCTTACTCAAGGCTCCAAGGTTTCCGCCATCAGTTTCGGTGGACAACCGTGAGTAAGCGGAGGAAAGTGAACTCATGACCTTGGGCGTCACTGTAGCGGCTATGGACTTCATGAACACTTCATCAGGAGTCGTGCTTGGACTCCAGGTACCAATAGTATATGATGATGTTGACATTTTGATTCTGGAGGTAAAATATTGATGGTGCTCTCACTTCAAATATATATCCAAAGAGTCTAAGCCTTTGTTCGCCTGCTCCAACATATCCTCGATCTGTTTATAGCCTTCATAGCTGCACCTCAAGCTTATCAATACCAGTAATTCACCATCTTTGACTGAATCAAGAATCAGTTGCGATTACCTAAGAAACGCATGGAAATTACTAATCGCACTCGTTTCCCAATTAGGAACGGTTCCATGCGATGAAGCATCAAACAATGTCTATCGGGTTAAATGAACGTGCGCGTATAAGTTGGTATTTTATGGTACTGACTTCACAGGCAGTTTCATGTGAACAATGCAAGAATAACCAACCAAAAGCTTGGAGAAATTTTCACAGATGCGCTACTGGAAGTTAGGGTCGACGATGCTGAGGTGAGGTTGGACGGTTTGATTGATTGAACAGTGGCTGTCTTGCTTGTGCTTGCGTTTGAGCCAGTTGGTTCAGAACTGTTTGGTATCGATGTTTCAATTAACTCTGAATTTGTATCACTCGGCTTTTGGGACGATTCTAATGACTTGGATTGGCTTGAGGCGGTGCTTGCAACCTCCGTCATACTGATTTCAGTTGAGCCTACACTGGTGCTACCAACTACACTCACGTCGTTCATGCTATCACAGTAATATGCCCTTATCTGCTCGCCGGTCTCTGAGCACTGACATTGAGCTAACCCATCCCAGTATTCGACATTTGGGTTGGCACATAAACATGCTATGTGAGCATCTTCCACTTCATTCGAATCAGCACCAGTAGGAAGTGGACACAATTCTTGATCCAAAATTCTGGCTCTCAAACAACCATCCGATGACTCACCACATATGCTAAACCGGCAAATGCGGTAGTAGCAGCATCAACGACAACTCCCAAGACAAGACTCAACCCGACAATGTGCACTTTCATCCTTGTTGAACAGAAGATTGAACTTTTGCATCGCGTATTTTCATAGATAGCGATGAATATTACCCGATTTGGCCTGGGCCAAAGGTTACAAATTCTTTTGGGCTGTGGGTTGGGTATAATCTGTACATTAGGTGTAAATTAACTTGATATTGGGTATATTACATCAAATATTATCATAAATCTATAAATTCCATGTCTTTCGATTCTTTTTGAACTTGAATGTCAAATAAATCTACATCAAACTGTGTAGAAGACAGTCTTGAAAGTAACCTCTGTTACATATTGAGTCCGTTGTTTCCTGGTATTTTGGGGTGCGGCTGTTGGGAACACGGTCGTCACCAACGTTGTGGTTGTATCTTCTTCTGCTTGTGGGGTTGGTGCAGCGTGATTTCTGGTGACATATTGGATGATGGTTGTGGTGGTGTCATCAGTAGTTGGGTTTTGGTTGGCATTGGTAACATATTGTATACTGGTTGTGGTATCATCGTTTTGAGCAGCTGTGGCCTCATCGCATGGCCCATCTCCGCAATATGTTACAACATGTGTAGTAGTCGAAGTTGTATCATCATTGCAAGGTTGATTCCCACAGTTATTGACCGAAACGAAAGCGGGTCCTGATACAGCGGTCCCTGGCTGATATGCGGTTTTGAAAGTCGTGGGAACCCATGCGAATGGGTTGTTTGTCGATACCTGGGTGTACGTAGGAGATACCAAAACAATTGATTGAGGTTGTGGTACTGATGGGTCATTGGTAGGAGACACCATAGTAGATGACCCTTGTTGAGGTAGTGGTGAGTCATTGGAAGTTGGTACGGGAGATGGGGAGCCGTTGTTCAATCCTGACACGATCTCGTCCAAGAAATTTCCATTAGCAAATACAGACGAGGCATCCCAAAATGAAACCCCACCAAAGTTTGCGTCTCCTTTGATTTGATTCAACTGCTGGAGGGCAGTACTTGCATCAACATATCCAGAACCAGCTGAAGATTGTTGACCAGGTAAACCAACATATAATTTGATATTTTTATTGGGAGAAACAGTGGTTGCATAATTTTTCCAAGTATCCCAGTTGAACGACCCATCTAACGAACAATAGTTGTTGTAGAATTGGATAAATGCAAAGTCGATGGAAGCTTGACTCATCAAATCACCAACTGATGCATCGGGATATACACACTGAGGGGCAGCTGAGAGGTAGTATTGTTTGGATCCACTGGCGAATTTCTGTCTCAACTCGTTGGCTAAGGCAACATAACCGTTTTGATTCTTGTTTTCTATATCGAAATCGAACCCATCAACAATAGCATCATCAAAGGGTCTTTCGGAGTCGGTACCTCCACCAAACTTATTCCATAATACATCTGCAAAATCTTTCCCATCCGAATCGCCTGAAAACCCATACGTCCCAATAGCACCTCCTAATGACAACAAAACTTTCTTGCCTAATCCCTGGCAAGTTTTTATGTCGTTCCCAATTTGTGAACAATGCAAGGTTCCATCACTGAACTGTTCGCTGCATTGCCCACCAAAGTTCAATGCCAAGTTTGGGAACTCATACAAGAACGAAACCAACACGATATCGACATTACTACTTTGACAATAAGTAGCTAGAGATTGTTCACCACCACCAGAATTTTGACCCCAATACACCGCAACACTCGCCTGGGTCATCCCCCACATAAAGATTAAGGAAAGTATATGCATGTTCATTTATGAAGGAAAGACTAGTTTGCAAATATTCGCCATCATCTTCAATATATATATATCATGGATCTGAAACACCAAGATTTTTCAGGTACCCAGATCGCTCCATCGAGATCGTGGGATCAGTGCAGCTCCTCTCAACTCCTGCCACAACAGGAAAGCGTGGGCACAACAACCACTGACACCTTACGCGATGTAGAAGAATTTTGCAGCCATAAAAAAATAACCATCAATTTCTCGTTTGAGATAAAATATAGATTTCCTAATTGGGCGAAAGCAACCTCTTTGGAACATACTTGAAACTACGATGAAGCAGACCATGAGCAGAGCAACATATTAATGGAGTTGCTGAGATCCTGATTGCTCTACTTGATTTAACACGTCCATTATTTATTGGTTTTCCATAATGGCCCCACCAAACAGGTTCACGCGTTGAACCCTGCCGATTTTGTTATTGTTATTATTATCATTACAAGATTTTCTACATAACTACAAGTAAAAACATAACGGGTGATGTTTTGATATAAGCAGGGGGTATCGTTTTCGATACGTACGTGGGGGGTGAAGCGTCTACAATTTGAAATAAAGATGAAACTAAATTTATGTTTAGAATTATAGGTACTTGTACAATACTCAGATCTGAGTTCAATTCAATCACACAGGGAGTAACTTGATGTTGCCGCTTTCGTGGTTGTAGTATTCAATGGACGAGATTGGCTGGCTGTGATGTAATCACAACTTCAATCGTGGTTCAATCGTGGCTAGACCTACGATGGTGGTGTACAAGATTTTCGGCCATATCCTCGATTCATAGACAACTAGTAATGCTCATACTTTGGAACGCTTACAAAGATGACTCGTGACGATAGAAGACCCAACAGAATGGTAGCTAGATGTAGGGAGCTTGCAGTCTCGCTCGTGTTTTCAACCAAGCTCTGCAACGTTACAATATACCCGACAATAATTGGTCCGCTCTCATTTTGGGCGCTACGCTTTACTTGTTTCATGAATTAATACCGTTTCGACAACAATCCTGTCGTTGTAGATCAAAATGCAGCTCATATTGAGGTATTGGCCGTTGTGGTATCCGTCGTTAACGACCTTTTTGACAAACTGTCGCTGTGCCTGGGCTGGTTCGTCAGTGGTACTCGTTTTGCTGGTCAAGATCATAGCCGTATCCAGTATATTCGTTGAATGTGATTTGTGGTTCATAGTTGATCTGACTATTGTTTAATGTGGCGATTGTCACTTTACCCTGTTAAAAATCACACAATTACACATTTCAGCCTACGAGGCTGTTCTTGCAGTATTGATCAGCAAACTAAATCAACGATTGTCGTAAATTTATATTATGGTGGTCTTTCATGCCACAATACGTCAACCTGTCATCCAGTCATATACGAGAATTGGAAAATGTATTCCTTGCTAATGGAATTTGATTGTTTCAACTCAAAACACTAATGTGTATAGACATCAACCTACAAGCGATCATTAACTAGCTTCAACTGCCAGTTTACTGCCTATCGATACCATTTGTACAACCATAGCCTCCCAAAATTAAGTTTAACGTTTAAACTTTAAAATGAAGCGATTACGTTAGCGAATACCACCCAAGTTCACTATATAACCAGGGCAATACGGGGAGTGATGAGTTTTAATCAAGAATAATGCAATTAACCGAACAACAATCAACAGAACACAAGTTCACCGCCGGGAATAGAGTCGATGGCGTCGAAGAGAATGTTGAGTATGAAGCAGAACAAGAACAAGAACAAGAGCATGAACAAGAACATGAACATGAACAAGAACAAGAACAGGGGAAACAATTTCAAGAAAATGCTAAGGGAGACGGTTACGATCAAGAACAGGAAGAAGCTAACGACGAGAAGAGTCTTTTGATTCATGAGGATGTTCCACCTGCCTACGAAACTGTAACCAAGAAGGGAACCAAAAGCACAAACGGAGATACTAAGGTACAAAGCGTAAAAGTTGGATCTACCTCATCTTCCCGTTCATGCAAAATATTACCTTTAGCTTTATGTCCTTTGGGTGTGGGTATCTTGATTGTGAGATCTATTAGAGCTCGAAGAAGAAAAAGAAGATTGGGAGGTGGCTACTCAAGAAACGATGCAGGTTGTGTTTAGTTTGTGGCCTAATGAGTTTTAGCGTATAAATGCAATTCAATATAAGACATTTCAGTAGTAATGTGTTTGTTGTCACTGGCATGCAAGGAGAGCCATTTCTTGAAGGCCGTGTGGCATTATCAAATCTACATTGACAACTAAACAACCACCGGTACTTTGAATTATTGCCCATCTTATTCTGGTTAGATCAATTTTGGCTGCAAATTACTCGTTATGGTGTGTCACGTTTCAAATCATACCCATATTGCAAATTAACGAAAAGCCATTGAAGGTCGAAAGGTAAGAAGTGTTGTATGTGTCGATTACTAGTGTACTTGATCACGTAGAATTCGTATTTCTCTTTCAACGTCCGAAACTTCTACAATGTATACTAATGTAAGCAAACTGCTCAAACAATCATCATCGTCACAATTTTTACGATCAAAATGATTCGTCATACAACTGACTCACTCTACTCTTTCACCAAGATCACGGCATCAGCCATTAGTTCCAATATCTTTGACAAGTTTCCACAACCATTGCCGCCCACAAACACGCGTTTAATACTGACCCGGTTTTGCCCATCGCGACCTGCAAGATAAAGCGAGAATCCCCGACTAGTCAGTTAGCGACAGTGCCACAATTTTATCGTGCCTGGAGTTGGAGCCACACAAAGCTTAACCATTGTAGGGGTATATATGCGCTACATTACCTTCAATCTAGCTTTTGATAAATTTCTCAACAAACCGTTCCGTTTCTACGCATCCACAACATCGAATTCCGTTGAGATGTGCCGCTAATTTATTCGATGCTGCTCGCTTAAATGTACTCGATTAGAAGTGACGTCAAACCCCAAAGTTCCAAACTCTAACTCTAGGGTAAAGAGAAACCAGAAACTCAGCCATCATCAACCCATCTGGCATCAAGGTTTGCCACTCCCCCACTTTTTTTGATTGCAAACAAAAACTCTGGTTTCAACTTTAGAGAAACCAAATCTTGTAAGAGCATACACAACAATCCTGCCATTATTGCAGCATGGCGTGATGCACCCCCCGCAAGACGTGTTTAAGTGTCCCCTGTTCAGACCATTGACCATTACCAAAAGTGAATATTTCTTAATTGGGAAATCTATCCAGCGTCAAAACTCAACTCTCGCTTAGATGATGGAGAGTGTTCCATTGAAACGAAGGAAGTGTGAAGTTACTAGTACCACAACATTGACCGCGCCGTTGTTGTTGGCGTTGTACTCGTATAGCTAAGTGACATGTAACCATTGTTTTCGCCAATACTCTACTAACCAGCAAGATTGGCACCCACAGCACAGTAAACAACTGTAGTATCAACAATAACATTTGACCATCACCCGATACACGATGATAGCAAAATCTACGTTCAATTCCCAGAGATATTCCGACTCGCTTTTGCAACAATGGAATCCCATCATCCCCCACATAAAAGTTGGACTAATTTAAACGAGCCATACAGAAACACAACCCACACCTGAAGATTATCGACCCAAGTTCTCCACATTTTTATCGCTGACTAACAATAGAATACACGATAAGCATTTTATCCTCCACTCACGTTGTCCTCACCCCACATCTCCCAACACTTGAGCAATTAGATTTTCCGAGCATTTAAGCTTTATTGGCGACGGCAGGGTGTCGATAATCCGGTCTTGTTCTTCCGAATGGCTTCGTTATAAGATACTTCTGAGGGTGGACATGTAGCCATTGCCTAAACCCATGCCCTACTCAACCACGAGTCTGCCTTTGGTTCAAAAGCCATCATTGATTTTATTCTTGTTTTTTTAGTGTGGGGGATACTGGCCAACGTTTAGGTCGACCGGTGGTGCAGTTGACAGTATTTTTCTGCGGTTGTGCGGCCAAAGATGCTGCGGCGGTGGCAGATTGCGCGGTGCTTAAAAATGAATTTTCTCCTTAAAGTTTCTTTTTCGATTGCGAAATGTCCCCACCAAAAGAAAAAACTATTTCACCCCATGAAGATTTCATTATTTATCATTTTATTTCACAGCTCATGAGTGCCAAAACAGAGGTATTAAAGGCCAAAAAGGACCCCAGTTCTAGACCGTACAAGTGCCCGCTTTGTGACAAAGCGTTCCATCGTTTGGAACATCAAACGAGACATATCAGAACTCATACTGGAGAGAAACCCCATGCTTGTACATTTCCTGGTTGTTTCAAGCGTTTCAGCAGGAGTGATGAGTTAACCAGACACTTGCGTATCCATACAAACCCAAACAGCAGAAGAAATCGAAATTTGAAGAAGGAGGGTATCTCATCAGGATTGAAAGTTGAAGATGGAATGTCGGGGATTCATTCGTCAGGAATCCACTCTCCTACGAGCAGCTCACCTGAGTCTAATGGGATACCGACAAAGCAGACGAGTACTATCGCCGCAATAGCTCAAAGTCTATCAGAAAACACGCAGGAGTCGCCATATACATCGCCAGTGCTAACCAAAAAACAACCATCGCCTCCAAAATTCGCTATATCGCCTACAAACAGTTTCATCCAACCGAATAATAATAGCATCCATCAGAATATGCACATCAACAATCTCAATAATAACGTCAATAATAATGTCACCAACAGTATCCATCATAGCCACAACAACACAAACATCGTGGCCCAAAACTTAAACCACAACAAAAGTACCCAATCGATGGACTCAGTATCTACAGACGATGAGAAAAACTTGCATTCTAATATTGATATCTTGGCACAAACTGCGAGTCAAGAACTCCAGAATATGAAAACCACAAATTTGCCCAAATCATCGTTGACCTCACCTGATGTTGACATGCAATCTCATAAATCATTGCCAAGTTTATCTGACTATTTTGGCATCAAAAAACCACCTTTGCAACAGAAGTTTGCTCATTTTCAACCAGACTTATATCATTTATCCAATGTCGCATTGAACTCAAAATCACATAGTTACACCAACTTGAACAGATTGAAAATGACAAACTTGGATGAAAATCGTTTCAATGATCACAATTTAAGGTTGAAGAGATCAAGACCCAACTCGCCCATACCCTCAATACCCCATTCTCCAATATTGAGCGCACATCAAAGTGGTATAGCAACTCCAAGCTTGAGTGCAAACTCATCATTCACAAACCTATCCTCGATGTTCATGACGCCAGCATTTCCAGTACCACCAAAACCATTATCAAATAACGAACCATCAACGCCGGAAATGTCGAACTCAAATTTGACTACCCCGAAATTGTCTCCAAAGAATGCATTGCCTTCATTAAGGAGTTTGAATTTGGAGTTGCCAACTGACATTAACATCGAGCAGAAGCGAACCTTTTCAGGTACTTCCGGCAAATCAGGTCAATTTAAACGGTTCCTAGATGAATAGATAGGTCACGATAACTTTTGAGTTCCATTGGCAACATTATATCGTGGGCTTTGTATATTGCATAATTGGGTTTAATTCGTTGGTGTGTTGGTTTACATTTGTGTAGATTTTGTATAAAAAGCTAATGCTTGTATTTTAATATATTAATTTTATGTAATGTCTGTTAGAGCATGCTTGCTTATTTACGAAAGCATATGTTCGTCCGTTCTAGACCTCAGGTTTTGGTGAGTTCAATCCCACCGACTGCCCAAACTTCGGTTTCATCTTCAAATCGATCACTAAACATCGTTTCTTCGTCACCACCAGCTTTGATTCTTTCCCTCTCAACTGTGGCTAATCTTACAGCTACACGTTTAGTGTAATCGCTAATTGAACGAGCAACAATCTTGGTCCCTGTGACGGTATTTAACTCTGTTTTACCTTCAAACCATGAGTTGAATGCCTTTTGCTCAATATCATTCACCAAACTGAAAATCCCCAAGTATGCTTTCTCCGCCGCCAACTTGATTGGAATGATCGGGTCCCTAATACTGACAAAAATGCTTGGAACAAGGTCATCTAGGTATGGGCGCAAAAGTTTGATCTTCAATCTCGCAACTGTTCTGATAACAACCAACGATAACCTTCTGGTATCTGGAGAATTGGAGTTGGGTTTCACACTGATCAAAGCCAATTGCTTAGCCAAAATAGACACGTTATCTTCATCAAGTTCAAATGGTGTGTCTACCTCAATACTATTCAGCACAACTGGTGATTTCGTTTCTCCAGTAAGCAACATTATTTTTCCAATGGCTAATGCAGCATTGTCGCTGATATAAACGTTTGATGAGTTGGAGCAATCAATGATAAATTCAACAATATCGGAGATCAATCCTGAGTTGAAGATATGACTGGGCGAATATTTCAAGAAGGAATTTATTGACAATATACTAAACTTGTCATTCCCAGTTTTGTCCAAAATCTTGGTCTTGATGATATCTGTTGCTTCCGTGGTAGATAATATCTTAGCAATGGATCCAATCAACCTGGCGTAAGCGACGGCTGATTTGTCGTCGACACTTATGATTTCGTCCTCCACAAGAGACAAAATGGAGGTTTTAGATGCCTCATTCATGTTTTTACCTGCTTTATCTACAACCTCCAACATCGCTTTGAGCATCGCAGTTTTCACACCTTGGTCTGAGGCAGTTTTTGCTCCAGCAACCAATTCAGTTACCAATGAATCGACTCGTGGTTGGAATTCAATCAAAGTCCCTAAAGCCTTAACTGCTCTTGAGCGCAAGGTGTCATTCTCAACATCCGCCAAAGATCTTACAAATGTTCTTTGCAATTGAGGTATAAATGGTCTCAAAAATTGGGGGATTTTGATCAATAAGTTGTTTAATGCAATCAAAATCCCAGCTTTGATCTCACTGTTTACCTTTTCACCAATCACTCGAATCAATGGACCAGTGATAGTTGTTGCAAATGGTTTCAAATTTGCCGCAGGCGTTTTACCAATGATTTCTGCAATCGCCAACGCAGATAATTGCTTTTGTTCTGCATTACCATACATCAAACCATGTAAGAAGATCGGAAGAATTGCGTTAGGACCCTTAGGTAATGCAAATGCCGGTAAATCTTCGCCTCTAACACCAGTTAATTCCAAAGCCTGGTAAGTGGGTTTCACTAGCCTCTCTAATTGCTCCTTTGGTTGTCTCTTCACTAAAGCAGTTAACCCATCGAATGAACCTTTAACGATGTCATCAGATCTGTCACCCAATGACAAAACTAATCTTTCAATCATATCTTGTAAGTAAACAGAAATATCTAAATTAGTATGTGCAAAGAAATTGCCCAACCTGTTGTAGATAACTCCTCTTTTGGTGGAATCTTCATGCTTGAGTAAAGCTAAGAGTTGTTGCATTAAAGGATGGACGCCTTCGTCATCTTCAATTGCTAGTAATACATTATCAAACGCAGTTGTAATTTCCTCTTGGGCTTCTTCAGTGTCGTCACGAGAACTGAGAACAGCATCTACCAAAGTATTTAAGACCAAAGGTAAACGCCTGTACAATGTAGAGCCAGCAACTGATGCCAATGAAGCTAAAGCTTTCGCCTTGAAAGCATCCATTGGTGGAGCCAACAACGTTGGAATCAAAATTGGAAATATGACGTCAGCCTTAGTTGCCATTATATCTTGTAATGCTAATAAAGCGTGCTCCGACTCGTCTGACTCAAGCATTACCAACAAGTGGGGGATGATCTCATCAATAACCACCTTTCCCAATTCTTCTTGCAAAGCTTCAAACGCAAATGCTGCAGCCTCGCGAACCTTAGGTGAAGAATCAACTAGACCCTCTCTGATTATGTTGACGAAAACGTCTTGATAAGCCTCGAGTAAATCAAGTTGGGTAGATTTTATCAACTCTGTCAAAGCGATACATATACCTTGTTTGGCATCATTGTCAGAGCTGGACATTGATTGCTCCAAAGTTGGTAGTAATTGCTGTAACGCGTTCGCACCCACTCTACGAACCATTTCACCAAGCGTCTGTGCAGCAATAGTTCTTTGCGATTCATCTGGCGAGGCCAACTTACGGATAACAATCGAAGTTAAAGCAGGTAAGATCTCCTTCACTGTTCTTGGAGTATTGGCAACCAAAGCTTTCCAAATATCAACAGAAGCTTGACGAACCACGCCGGCAACATCTGAACGACACACAAATAATGCAGCTAAAATACGAGCACGGCGCTCTTCACCAAGTACTTCAATAAGATTATTCGTGACATCACCACCCGAGTAATCTGGTTGATCTTCCGCAAGTTCATTTTTACCGGAAATACCTGTAATTTGAAATAACAAATCACCTGTAAGTTCAACAGAGGAAAGACGAATTCTATAGCTGTCATCTGATAATCCTTTCTCCAACTCAGGTAACAATAAATCAACAGCTTTGTTGGCATAATTCTTTACAATCAACCTACCAGCCCTCAACGAGACATCCCGTATCTCCTCGTCGGATTTGGCTAAACCATTCAAAATAGGCGGAATAATTCTACTAAGGTATGGTGCAAATTGGGAGCCAAAGCATACTGGTAAAAATAACAATAGTGGCATGTAACCAGCGCAAATGTAGTTGCGCGAAGATGTTGCGTTAGCCAAAATAGTTGGGAATAATTCCTCCAACTTGTTGATACCGAGACCACTAATGACTTCAGCCAAAGCTTGAGCTGAACCAAGTCGATCACCGGATTTATTCACATCTTGTAATGTATCTAATAAACGAGGGATCAAATCAGGGAATCGATCTTCTCCCAATTTCTCCACCAACGAACCTAAAGCCCTTGCTGCTGTAGATCTTGTAGCAGGCACAGGGTCAACCATAGCTTCTTCTAATTCACCAACCAATTCGGACAAATAAGGTTGTAAATCTTTTGCATCAACTAATATTGCCATATTACCAACAATTTGGCAAGCCTTCTTCTTTGTAGCTGCAGATCTATCTTTCATACCCCTATGAATTACATGAATAATCAACGCCAAAGATGGACCATCAATATAATGAACAAATTGTGTTTTGATCAACTTGTCCAACGCTTCATCGGTGTGTTTAGTAGGATCGGCGATCGCATTTATCAATGTTGGCACAATAGCTTGAATCTCTGGATTCCGGATAACTTCCCCAAATCTTTTCAACGCTTGATCGGCTGCCTTTCGAACTTCCTTATGCGTATCATTCAAAACACCCACAATCTCTGGAACAATCGTAGACAACGAGGCAGAAAGTTGTGTTGGGTCCAAATACGCCATTGAACCCAACAATTCAACAGACCCACGCTTCGATCTCCAAGCAATCTCGTCAAGATTGGAAATTGCAACAGGAATCAATTTCTTGACTCCAAACGAAGTAGTGTTCTTCATTATTTGTCTAGCAGCAGCGTCGGTTGCTTCACGAACTTCCGCTGACGAATCTCCGAGTGATTTCAACAATATTGGTAAAACCTCAATAACATACGGCTCAAAATACTTACCAAGACTCATGGACAAACATTCAAACGCAAATGATACACCTTCTCTTCTCTGTGGGCTCTTCTTGTCATCAGCCGCATCATTCAAAGACCTAATAATATCATATTCAGCCAAAGCCTTAATACCAACGCCCTTTACTAAACCTGATATTCCATACGCCGCACCTCTTCTTATTGCAAGAGATTTGCCTTGGAATAAGTTTTCGAATAACCTATCAATGTAAATTGATAATCTCTTCTGGAATTTGCCAACCAATGGAGCAATACATTCCGAAATTGCGTATTGGACGTCTTCCGAAGGTGTATCCAATGTCTTTATCAACCTTTCCACAATGTTGAGTAAACGCTCATCAGACAGATCCAAATGACGTGCAAGTGCACCATATAAAATGATAACACTTTCCTTGATCGAATCTTGAGCTTTCGTTCCATCATCTTTAGCTGCCAAACATGCCTCGAAAATTGGAATTAGACTTTCGATACAAGATGCACCATGAACTTTTACAATTTCAACACCAGCTTCCAATAATTCCTGACGAACGAGATCTTCTTTATCTCCCAATGCTTTTTCATCAACCAAAAATTCGAAGACCTGTGCGATGTCTGATTCGCTCAAATGCGGCGTTAATAACTTCAACGTTACTGCGACCGTTGATCTTTCTTCCCAGCAATCTTTATTATCCGCGGCAGACTTAATTGGTAAACCATATTTGTCCAACTTTGATGGTGGCGGCTTCTCTTTGACGTGATAATAATCTAACAATTCCTTCAAAAATTTAGTAGTAGCATCATCCAATTCATCAATTGCTGCAATAGTTGCTTTGGCTATCGACAATCTCAAACCTGAGTCTTGGTTACCATAAAACTTCAAGAGCTGGGAAGGTGCGTCTTGCGTAACTTTCAACTCGTTGTCCTCCCAGATTGTTGCAGCAATTTGAGCAGAGTTATGATCGTTATCATGCGCAGCAATCCACAACTCATTAGAATACACAAATTCACCAGTTAAGTCATATTCGGAGTCAATGGCTTCAAGGATAGCCGTTCTGACAAACGCCTCTGGAGTAACAATACTATCCAATACCATCTTCAAATCTTTCTCGGTCGGGGTTATAGCTATATGTTGACACATTGATATGAAGCATTCTTTAGACAACTTAGCTTTACTGGGTAGTTTCATCAAGGATATCAAGACTTCGAGAATCTCAACCCTGGGAATGGAAACATCCTCAAATGCTTCTGCGTGCGCCGAAATGATCTCGATCGCAAGTAGTAACTGTTCTTCTTCCGGGTCTTCTTCGACAAACTCAGACGTTACAGCTTGTTTCGACGAATTTTTGATAGCAATCACTTTTCCATTTGCAAGAACTTTAATAAGTAATGTCAAGATATAAGATAGCGACACCGAATCTAAAGGCGTACTGTCGGATAAGATCTTGATTCGGAACAAAAGACGGCCGATCAAGTTCAATAAAGGTTCTTCTAAATATCTTTCTGCTAACCCTTCAACGCCGTAAAACCTCAAAATTGCAACACCGATAAACTTTCTCAATAAGCCAAGCCTGGGAGAGAGTAGTTGGGAAAGACCAAGAAATGTATCGACTGGATGCGAGTTGAACAATTCAAAGGTTTGACTTTGTTTGGCCAATTGTAACAAAGATCTTATAGCAACTGGATACCATATCTTGACTCCGTTGTCAACTTGTAGAGCATTCATAGTTAATTCGTCAATCACGTCAAGTGCCCGTTCCATGTCACTTACCACGCCTTGCACTTCACTTCGGATCAACTTTTCCTTAGACAATTGTTCGTTCACAACAATTTGTTCGTCTTTCGTTAATTTCCTTACTGGTGCCTTCTTCTTCGCCAATTCTTGCTTGAGTTCTTCCTCCCATTTCCTAGTTTCATAATCTCGTGAATTTTTATCCTCCTGTTTGGTGTTGCCTTGGTTGAGTATGTCTACTACCAAATCTCCATCTTTGGCTCTCCATATTTTCAAGGCTTCTGAATCTATACTTTGAAGTTTCGCGAGATTCAAATCTGATTTGATACGTTCGGAGATAATGGGAGAAACAAAATCTGGTTGTATAAAGTTCAATACACCTATCGACTTGATCATAGCAGTTCTCATCTTCTTATCCTTGCAAATACTCAAGTCTTTGTAGATCGAGTCCAAAAGTTCATCGTAGTTGTCTTTCACTAACTCGCCAATGTCGATTTTGTGCAGACTTCTTTGGATCAAACCAACCCAACTCTCCTTGACATTGACAGACTCGTGGTTAGAAATGACCAAGAGTTTTTTCAAGTTCAACTTCGCATCATCAAGGTCCTTGACTTGACTCATAACTGTTAAAATCGGTGTCAAGCGGGTATAGTTGAATCTCAGTTCAGCTGTTGACGAAGATAAAATGGTTTTGATTGCACTCACGAATACATCGCCTAGTTGAGGTTTATTCAACAAAATTGGTTTTAGTGAATCCAAGGCTTGTAACCTAAATTTGTATGGAACGTGATCAGAAATTGTGAGGTATAGCCATGTAAATGCATAAGATTCGTCGACCTTCTCGTTGGCCACAATGGCAAGTGCCTTGATGAGCCAATAGTAATCGGCATCAAATGATAGCTTCGAGTAGACTTTGTGGTTAGTCAAAATCGCCGGTTTTTCACCATTATCATGCAATGAAAGGGAGTTATCAATATCTGATTGTGAATGATTGAGCAAGGCGATTGCCACGTAAGCACAGGTGATGCCTTTATTTGCAATTGATGGAAGCGGAGCTTGTTGAATCTCGCCCAACGATTTTGCCAAAATTGGCGAAAATTCAGCAGGTATCTTTATGTTCGAGTCGATCATAAGGTTACCTAGGTTGATAAACCAAATCTTCCGCAAGGTGAGTTTGGAGTCAGACATGCCCAATTTGATCTGATTTATGAATTTGGTTTGATCCCCCTTTGGTAACTTGAAAGTATAGTTTGTGAAAATGTAAACCAATGCTTGTAAAGATATCTCATTCTGATCTTTCGACACTAAAGGCAAGAGCTGATCCAATAGCTTGGTGATCATGCTACCATTCGGTATAACCATGCAGCTCAAAATTGAAATTATTGATGCCTTCATTTCATTATTTGACGTAGATTTATAAGTTTTCAAGATCTCATCAATGAACTTTTCCTGATTTTTGTCGGTAGTTGAAGATAAAGATCTCAAGGTTTGCAAGCATCCCGAGTTGATGGTTTTGTTTTGCGATTTGGTCCCGTTCAATAAACTCGTCAATAATTTCGAGTCTATAACGTCGTCACTGATTGGTACTTGAAAAAAATGCAAAAAATGGGGCAAAATGGTACCCAATGAGTTTTCTGACGACCTCAAGATTGATTTCTCGAGCGTGGGTAAAATGTAATTGAAGTCGGCAACATCCAAACAAGTTGACACATAAGAGCCAAAGATGGTCAACGAGTATACAGGAGGACATGCCTTCGATAACAACACCTGGTTATTGAAAAAGTCCAAAATTTCCTGTTTCAACGGCATATCCATGATTGGAGTTTGTTCCTGTAGCGCGTCGGTGGCGATTCCCAAGTAAATCAAGCCCTCGCTCCCCGACAATTTCAAGAAACTGGTGACGATGGTGCTGATGTTGTCGGAGGTGATTGTTTGAATCAAGCCAGTCCTGGTGGTGGTTATGGCACTTTTGTAGATCCTCCTGCGGTGCTGGCAATGTTCAGAATGGCTTGGTTTGTCGTAGTTGTATGAAAATTCAATGACATGGTTCAAGACGTTGGCGTGAATTTTGTAGTATACGTCAAAGTCTGTGACTCGAGGCATGAAGTAGTTTAACCAATTCAACAAACTGAGGTAGTTGGTAATTGCTAGTTTTGGTTTGGCGACTTGCAAATCGATAAATTTCAACAACACATTCAAGTAATTGGTGTCGTGGGAGATGATGACGTTCAAGGTATCCAAGAGACAAATACGAGATTTGGAGTCTTGGTAGTAGTTGTAAGTTTTCAACAACACAAGGTACAATGTATTCAAGTCGTTCTTGGGGATCTGGTCTCGTTTGACCAATGCTTGGATCTGGTGCAACCCGGCGATTCTGCGTTTGGTGACAGAGTCATTGACGATAGTTTCAATGTTTGGCAGCAACTGCTGCCATTCTAGTTCCTCCCCACTCATTCTAGTATGAACCACGCTAACTCTATTCAATGGGTGGTACCTACTGCCACTTTGCATCCACCACTTTTTTAGCACCCAACCAACGAAAATTTTCGATGCGTGTGCGTACCAAGCGACTGAGGGTTATTGATTAAAAAAAAAAAATCAGGCACCAAAACTTTTTCTGGTTCTTTATCAACTAAACAGTCGATGAAGAGATGGAGTATGCCGTTGCAGCAATGGTTGGTTTTACTGGCCGACTCAATATTGGATTTGGGCGCTGTGGACACACCATGCCATCATCACCACATATATACATGGTGTTCAATGTCTGAGGCTGTAAACTATATCAAAAGCGTTAGCTTTGATACGTAGCATAAGTAGGTAATCTATTCGATCGCTGTAGTGTCTACGTACCCTATGGGTCACTCTATTTAACACCTTCACCAATTGAGCCCTTCCCCCACACTTGATTTCTATGATCACACTACCTATCGGATACTTTACAAAACCCAATCTGGCTGACCACCACCTAATGAGCAAGAATACCCCAATCACCCAAGCGAGCGCATCACACTAATGGAGTACCACCCAACAATCCCCTTTCCCCAATTCACACAGCGTCAGCGTAACGTTACATCAGAATCAATTACAACTATAAACTACAACCCCCTCTAGCACCACCACCACCACCACCAACACAACCTCCACAACCCATTTTCCCCATGTCTCCTATTAACCCGCATAGTCCCCTATCCATTCCAGCACCAATAATAGTATCACGCTTCTCCCTCTCGTCTCCGCTTGTGGTGTCATTCGCATTCGCCGTCGTGGTATCTCCACCTGAGGCTTATTCGGTTATTTGGAGCGCCATTACCAAAACCTACAAATCCACGACTAATGGGTGGCCCGTGTGCACCCTGCGCCGCGTGGGGATACGGTGTAAGTCCCAGAAGATTCTACGAGATGATTACCCCTAATTCCACATCGACAATTCCCTTATGGACGAAAAAAGCAACTCTCGAGAAAAAGCCAAAAATTGCTTTACTTTAATCGCGGATAATTACAGTTACAAGCAATGAAATTTGTAGAAACCAACCAAAATATTAATTTATAACAGGATACAATCACACTAGACGTGACTGTGGATAAAAACAATAACCTTCAAAACAGTAATAAATAAATAAATAAATAAATAAATATCGTCAAATTCACATTCAACATTTTCCCCTCGTAAATGAGGAGATGCAATCAGATGATTAGCCTGGATGGGGAATTAAGCTTGCAAATGGAAAAACCTTAAATTGCATTTGGTATACAGGGTAGTAGTAAACCCTGTGAATACCAAGCGGTTGCACAATCCCAATGGGGGTCTAGCGCCACCAACATTCTCCATTGGCGATAATGTCCCCAAACCAATCCCGCTACTTCAAATGATCACTCACACGAAATTTCTAGCCCATGCATCTCCCTCAGCTTGTTCCAGAACAAGCGGTAAAAAGATGTTTCGCACGATTGGCCAACTCCGCGTCGCATTACCAGTATTCCCGCTGACACTGTTCCTGACCAACAAATGCCTCCCGTTCCGCCCAACGTTCCGCGTTGCGGAGACTCGACGCTTTCCCGGCTCGCACTTCGCGACATTATGTCAAAACGACATTGGCACTGTCAGTCATATTGGCACGTCCGTGGCATTGGTAGTAAGACTGTGAGTTGTAGCTTTAGCAACTTCCTAGTCAGGTAAACTACCACACTTCGTGAGCAATACCTTGACCCAGAATCATCTAGTGCAACCTGACTCGCGCGCGGAACTGACTCGTGACCATACGATAATAGTGGTAACAGGATCAACCTCGTATACACAAAGTGTGGAACTCGCAACAGTTTGTGTTATGACATGTGTCATTCTCCAAGATGTATAGATTTCCAAATATAATAATCATCAAACATGTCGTTATTGGACAAAATGATCAACACGAAGTGTTGATTCAATTTGTGTAAACTCGTAATCAACACTCTGTGTTGATCTAATATGTTTAGTTTTCGTAATCACTTTGTGTTGATCTTATATTAGTTTTCGTAATCACTTTGTGTTTATCTCATGAGTGTCATTATCTAATCAACACTTTGTGTTGATCTGAAAGATTATTCATGTTTGAATGAACACCTACCACCATACCTGCAGCTCCCCCATTTCACCCAATTCACACAGGGTTTGCTTCTCCATTTCTTCCCCCTTTCCACTCGTTTCAATTCATTTTCCCCATGAGCAAACTGGCACTTATTCCCATAAGGGCACACGCCCACTTTGATGAAACTAGCACACAATTCCGTCTTGTACAATTGCGTATTCACTCCCGTCTTCAAGAACTCGGGCTCGTCCACCACGTAGGTGCCATAGTAGTTATAAGTGTAGATATTTTTATTATTGAAAGTGGCAATGTTGTCGTGCAATCCAATAGTGGTTCTTGTCAGTGGGATGTGGATGTTGACGTCCAACAAGTCGGGCAACTTGTTTTCAATCAGCTGGTTGGACCATATACTAGGTTTGACAATGGGGTTTATCTTCCCCAACAGAATCGTCAGTTCGTTAGACGACAGTTGCCATAACTCGGGCAACAAGTCCAAGTCCTGCAAGTCAGAACTAGAGGAGCTAGTGGATGTAGAACTGAACTTTGGTGAAGATGACATTTGATAAATTGTCCCTAAGTAAAATTAAGATTTTGCCGGTTATATAAAGCGGTCGCACCAACTGGTATTTTTTTTTTTTGGAGAAACTAAACACAAAAAAAAAAAGAAGTGGGTTTATTTTTTGTTTGCCAGTGGTTTAAAATTTCACACCGGAAAAATTTCCATTCCCCTCCCCGGATTTTAATCACCACCGGCGTCTCCACCTTTAACTGGTACAAGAAGAGGGAGCAAGGGTAGTTGCCTATTTGGGAAGTCTACCTCTGTAAAAAAAACCCGCTCTCCAAATACATCCCAAAGGGAAGTTGGTAGAACCGCGGGGTTGTGGGATGTAACGTGTGATTTGGGTAACAGCCACCAGTTGGGTTAGAATTGATCAAGGGGGGGAAGGGGCGGGGGAACCATAAGGTATAACTATGACATTGGGTTTAACACTTGGTGGATATTGTGTGAGTATCATCATCGCTGTCAACTCGGTGGATATTCCCAATTGTGGGGTTATGCAAGCTTTGGTGGGGTGTCGATGACCCACAATGCATTATACAAAGAGTGTCACAAGTGGAGATTGAACTGGAGTTTGAATGATAACCTCACTCCTCACTCTGGCCATCGCCAAAATAGCCATGGTGGAAATGGGTACTTTTGTAGTTGACTGAGGTCCTGGAATTACACTAATGTTTTTAATGTGACTAGTTCACAGTGGACTCTATCAAAATCGTAGCTGGTGAACTAGAACCGGTAATGGTTCATACCATTATCCTTTGATCATTGTCATAGTGTGCTTGCTTGTTACTCGCTAGTAATGACGTTCTCGAAATTCTGCACATGTGGGATATTTTTTACCATTCAAACACCCTGGCAAATGCTTGATACACGAAGCGAGCAAGGTATGGGAGGGATGCCTGGTATGACTGGTAGACAAAGAAGGTTTGATAGAGATGTTGTAATTCAGTGGATATGATGATATATGAGTTGGTATTTTGGTGGTACTTGACGTTTACTTGAATTGGTTGCATATAAACCTTATCATATCTTCATCAGACACTCTTCATATCATCAAGTGAGTTGGGTGTGGGCTTTATACTTGCAATTGGTGCTGGCAATTTTTGCATTGTGTTTTGAATCAAATTGTTTTGATGGTTCTAGTTTTTTTTACTATGGCTACTACCATACTTTTGATTAGCATTGAGCCGTCACCCTTGTAACCAGAATAATGTATTCATATCGTCATCGAAACATTCATGAGTGAACATTAATATATCTTTTTGAAATATCTAAGATTATGAGTCAATCAACTTAGAGCCCAGCCTCAGCTCGAGCCATATCAGGTCCAAAATTTGGCCGCGATATATTTCGACCTACTTCTCGATTAATTATACCTTCGTATCACGTGATGAATTGTAGATGAGATTACACGCGTATAGATTAAATCGATTCAAAGTGGTGAAAGTGGTAAGTGTAGCAGTATCTATGCTATGACTATCAAGAACAACTTGTCAACCCATACTGCTTGGTTGAACAAGGAAAGTCCCCAACTCCCACTGGACGACTTGATGAATCACATTTTGAAACAATACGAACCTTTAACCACCCCGAGCTCAACCTTGGCAACAAGACAAGCAAGTTTGAATGTGAACAACACCACCAGCTCAATACTACCCAACAATACCACCACCACGAAATCATTCCCCACCAGTATTCATTCAACCATTTCGAGTACTCACAAATCATCGACACTTCCGCGACCGGTCCAAGTGAATAACGGCACCAATAACGAGAATAATGGTACAAGTATAGAGAGTCGTTGGGCAAATACCGATATAGCGGTGACATTGAATCGATTGTCGCAGAAGGCACTACCAAAAACCACCAACCAAGATAAATCTAACCACTTGGAAACCATCACCAATTTGGCATTGAAACGACCGGCAAGTGATCACAAGTCATCCAATAAGAAGCAGAAAACAGATACCTCGCAAGAGCCTCAGCACCACAACACATCAAATAAATCGCATTCAAATCAACCAACATTTTCATCGCCAGTAATAGAATCGATATTGCGGCAAATCATAGATATACAAGATAAGAAAATTGACCTCCTCCAACAACGATTCGATATCAGTGAATCGACATCAATTTCACTCGATGCGAAGAAGAACTTTTATCAATCAATTACCCCAAAGTTGTTGCAATTGACTCAGGACCTTGCATCGTTGAAAGGAAAACTAACAGCAATACCGTCTTCAACGCAGTATCATGATACCCCACCATCACCAGTAGTACCGTCAAAACCCGTTGATGATATACTCGAAGTAACTCAACAAGACTTTGCTACAAATATCAATGAAGCTCGAGAATTCGTCATTGGTAAACGCCAAAATTCATTCTTACAGATTGAAGAATCACTTCCGAAAGAGAATATTATCCACTCGGATGCTGAAGACCATTTTGGCGAGTACTCTATGGACGGCTTGCGTACGCCTACTCAGGAACGAAACGATGTGGACGATTTAAGTGGATTTGTCGAACCCGAAGACTCAGAAATCGATAACTCTTTCAACGAAATGTCAGATACGGAGAGTACGAATTACAACGATGTGCTTCAAGATGACATGGGTCCTATACAATTGTCACAAAATGAATTGGATGATATCAGGTTATCTCAAGACGTTGCTGAAAAATATGGAATAAACTACGATAACTTGAATAATAAGGATACCATCGAAGAAGTCATAGATGAGGAGATATCCATCTCAAGTATCGACGATGAAATTGAAGAGATCGAAGATTTCACCACTCAATTGAATGATGAGCGTGAGTTGAACAATGATGTAATAGAGGTTTTGAGTGACGTTGATGAGGACTTTGAATTTGATTATAATATGCCTATAAAAGTAGAGAAATCGTCACCAGTTAAAACTCTCAACCAGGTTAGCATATTGGAATCTGACAATGATTTCTCAGATGACGATGATGACGATGAGTTAATGAAAATAATTAACGGCGCTGTGCCTATCCCTGGATCGACTGGTCGAGAGGTCCCACCAGGAACTGAATTGTTCATAGATGAAGTCTATTCTGCGCTAAATAACGTCTTCAAGTTGAAGAGTTTTCGTCAAAATCAGTTACGAGCTATCTGTTCGCTGTTGTTGGGAAAGGACGTTTTTGTATTGATGCCTACCGGTGGAGGTAAGTCACTTTGTTACCAACTACCTGCATTGATAAGTCAAGGGAAAACCCAAGGGACAACTATTGTTATATCTCCATTGATTTCTTTAATGCAAGATCAGGTTGACCATTTGCTTAGGCGTGGGATTAACGCGGGTATGATTTCTTCAAAGGCAACGAAGGATATCAATAAGGAGACCATGAATCAGTTCCGTAATGGATCTTTACAATTGGTGTATCTTTCACCAGAAATGTGCAACAAGTCAGCACATGTTCAAAAGATTATCACTAGATTGTACGAGAACAAGCAGTTGGCACGGGTGGTGATCGATGAAGCCCATTGTTTGAGTTCGTGGGGTCACGATTTCAGACCCGATTATAAAGGTATGAGTATATTCAAGGAGCAATATCCCGAAGTACCCTTGATGGCATTGACAGCGACTGCTAATGAAAAAGTTAAGAAAGATATTGTGCACCATTTGAAAATGATAAATCCAATATTATTGAAGCAGAGTTTCAATCGTTCTAATCTTTATTACACCATCAAAAAGAAAGATAGTAGTCATGTTTCTTGGATCAAAGATTACATTTTGGGTCAGCAACGAGGCCGCGCCGGGATAATCTATTGCAGTACGAGAATCAATTGTGAGAAAGTTAGCGAGAGCTTGAATTCTTACGGCCTTCGAACTTCATTTTACCACGCTGGTATGACAAATGATGAACGAAGTACGGTGCAAAACATGTGGCAAACGGGTGAGTTACAATTGATTTGTGCAACTGTGGCTTTTGGTATGGGAATTGATAAACCAGATGTTAGGTTTGTTATTCATTTGGCAATACCGCGAAATTTGGAAGGATACTACCAAGAGACTGGTCGAGCTGGCCGAGATGGTAAACAATCAGACTGTATCATGTTGTATTCTCCAGCTGATGCAAGATCCATCCAAGGCATGATCCAGAGAGACAAAGAGTTAACCTATGAAGGCAAACGTAACCACACCGAGAAGTTGCAACAAGTGGTTCAGTATTGCAACAATCATGTCGATTGTCGAAGAAAACAAGTGTTGCATTATTTCAACGAGAATTTCGATCTGAGTCTTTGCAATCGTCAATGTGATAATTGTAAATACAAGCACTTGAACACTGTGATTGAGAAAGATTGCACTGAACACTCGCGAGATATCATTAAATTAGTCCAAGCAATCGGTGGCGAGCGGGTTACCTTAATTCAGTGTCAGGACATATTCAAAGGTGCAAAAACCAACAAGATCATGCAGATGGGACATCACAATAATCTTTATCATGGGAAAGGCAAGAACTTGGACAAGAATGATATTGAGCGTATATTTTTGGCATTATTAATGGGTAATTACATTATGGAGTATCAAGTGAATACTGGAGGTGCATTCCACAGCAATTATTTAAAGCTAGGCGAGAATGCGAATCAACTACTTCGTGGATCTGAGAAAATTTTATTGAAGTTCAATAACGCAATCAAAGCACCATCGCGAGATGCCCAACCTGTTAGTGGTGGGTCAAGCAATTTGAACAATTTCCGGTACACCGAGTCCTTTCAGACCGCTAGAGAGGTCCAACAGACGTCGATGATCAATTTGCCATCGACCATGTCGATACCGGCGCAAGAGGAGAAGCATGTTGAGCACAGCTATAACGAGTTGAATAAGGTTAGGATTGATATACTGAACGAGCAAGGTATTCTGCCCAATTTGGCAATGGGTGAAGCTGCATTCAAGGATATGGCGATAAAGTTACCAACGAACAAGAAAGATTTTAGCAAGTTGAAAGATATAACCAAAATTCAAGTCGAGAACTTCAACTACTTCAAGAAAACGCTAGCATCATTATCACGGGAGAGGAAGAAGGATACAAATGTCTCGCCATATTTCAACAATGTTGCAACCCAACCTGCAAGAGTTGCATTACCCACACCGTCCAAGGCTCCTCCTTACAAGAAGAGATCGGGCAAGCAACGAAGCCAAAGAAGTCAGCGTCCTTCACAAAAGTCTCAGAAAAGTCAGAAAACTCGAAAAGGGTTACCATTATAACGGCTCTAAACGTGAATTATGTGCAGTATGATATTTACCAGGTATTTTTGCGAAATCTCACGCTGGAGTTGCCCATACAAAGTTGGGAGTGAGACAAGATATGGCCCATCCATTCCACAAAAGGCTAGTTAAGGAGTTCAAAGAGCTACAGAAGAACAAGTTACCTGGAATACGGCTTGTTGATCACGACGACAACTTGTCCCGATTTATTTTCCAGTTGAAATTTGTCGATAACAAGATATACCCCGATACCGATGCGTATCACTTATGTATTGATATCACCAAAGGATACCCCGTTGACTCGCCACGCGTGCAATTTATAATATACGATCTGCTAATTGCCAACAGTGATGGCGAAGATGATGACGACGTACAAATACTTGAAGGCGAGCCCAAGATCCCCATGCACCCGCATGTTTATTCGAACGGGCATATCTGCCTCAATTTGCTTGGGGAAGATTGGACTCCTGCGTGCCTGATAGAGTCAACGGTGTTGAGTATCCAGTCGATGTTGGCCAATAACTATTTGAACCAGCGACCCGCCGACAACGATAGCTATGTGAAGCATGCTCCCAAAGACCCCAAGCTGACCAACTGGTACTACCACGACGATAACGTGTGAACCAGGAAGTTTGGTAGTGCAGTGAACGTTATGCGCGAGCCATCGGATCAATAACGCAGGAAACCCAGAGCACAAACTAACAATCCAAGCAATGTGTCGAGCACTTCATATGGTTTCAAATCATGTTCCCGATTACCATCTCTCACTCCGAAATTATGTCGTCATTAAAACTTTAAGGTGCCAGGTTAATCCACCCATTTGCTCATGTGGGGGTTTCCCATCGACTTCCAAGCACATCTATACTGCATCGGAAGATGTACAGTACATGTCGGTTATGATGCTACACCCGTTGGATCTAATAGCAATGTAGGGGATGAATGGATGGTACCCACGGGTGTGCCCTCACCCCTTGATCGCTAACAATGCTAGTCATCGGCAATTTCGGGGGGATGGGATATTAGCATTGTCAGATAAGCCAGTAACAGTTCCGGTAGCGATAGGCATCTAGTATCGAGACGCAATGTTGTTATCTTGTTATCTCTACCCAGCACCAAAAACTTCTCCCCCATCTGGCGTGGGGGACTAATGTCGCGATGTCGCCGATTATGCACTAAAAGAAAGTCCGACACCGTCAAAAAAAATACAATGACGAAATGTTGGGCCGCAACCACCAGGTGGTTTTCTCGGATTAACACCAAGACGGTGCCACGAACGTTGTGATGGTGCACACACCAGCATATACCACTAGCATACGCATGAATACTTATATAGGTAATGTACCAAGTAAAGGATAAGATATCAATCTATATGTGAAATAGCACAATCCCATGTTGTGTGACTCACCAGAACTCTCCCCTGTTCATCATCTTCTCGTTATCTTTTGTTGTTATCAAAACATTTAATCTGCGTCTTCGGAGTTGTAGTCCGAGCGATGTCGGGGCGCTTTTTAGTTGTGTCGCATAAATTGACAGTATCACGTGTATACCTTCAACAAAGAACGAAAAAAAGGAAAAAAAGTCAAAACCGACCGCCAACAACCGGAAGAATCGGTTTCCCCTCTTTCACCAATCGATTGTGAGTTGAAGTTTTGCGAGCACCAGACCACGATTGGATTGGGGATGGAAGGTTAATGGGTGTAGAAGAAATAATAGGTGTTGTTGTAGTTTGTGGTGGTGGCAGTTGTTGTATTATCAACGCTTCACCCTATCTATTCGATTTCAATTGGCCAATATCCAACAAAGTTTGCTAAGAAACCAAATCCAACTTTAAATGCAGATCGCACAAAATAATATATATTCAATTAATTCCCGAATTTTCAATTAAACTTATCTTCCATATATACAATTAGAACTTACCAGCTCCCTTACCAATGTCCATAGAACAAGCCTGTGACTCGTGTCGCAAACGCAAATTGAAGTGCTCCAAAAGCTTGCCCAAATGCTTAAAGTGCCAACAACACAACTGGGGGTGCAACTACTCCCCCAAAACTGTGAGATCGCCATTGACCAGAGTCCACTTGACTAACGTCGAGAACAAGTTGGACGAACTCAAAGACATTGTCGCCTGGCTACTCCCCATCAACGTCGACACCTTAGATCGCCACAACTACCAATCGCGATTGAAACTGGTCAAAGCGTTGATCGACGATAATATCGCCAATTTGGGCTTGCCCGATTGGCACCAGGAACTAGCAACTCGAGAGGACGAGAGCGAGGACAGCGAACGCGACCGCGAGAAACCGTCTCCGCGACAACGAGTCAAACGAGATCGCCACGAGCACCTGGACGGCCAGGACGGTGGCTGGCACGAACCGGAAGAAAGCGTGAACGATAGTGCTCAAATTGGGGATGCTACAAACAGTGCTAGTGGCACTGCTAGTTGCACTAATAATGGAGTTGCCATTGGTAATCCCACCATCTCGTCCAACATTCTCACCCCTCAAGACCTTCACCAATTCGAAGATTTCATCAACAAGCGGAACTACGACATAACTTTCGACCCGTTCGACTTGCCCACCAACCCAACCACCACCCTGACCTCGCCCATCATCACGCCCAACAACTCCATCAACATATCGCCGATATTGTCGACCTCCAAAATAAAGCAGGAGATCATTGACGATTTCGCTTTGAACAACATTGCCACCAGCGCCAGCAAATCGTTCAAGTTTGTCACCCCCAACATCTTCAAATACCCTACCACTGTCACCTCCCCCAGCAGCTTGCTCAGCTTGGGCCACTACCACGACTTTGACACCGACGACGACTACGACCACCACGACGACCTACACCCGCTTAAGAAATACAAGACCGAGGACAGCGCGAAAGTGGAGTTGGACTACGGATACATGTTTGAATAACTGGAAACTACCACCACCACCACTACAAAAAACTAGAGCAATTTTCGGTTCATGCAGCAACCATGTCGTTGGCTTAGAGTAGGCTTACTCGGAGTCGGGAAGGACGCGGACATATGCAACGTCGCAATGACGTTTGGGGATACCACTGGTGTCGCTTTTCCATAAGGTATATACTGTAGATCAGTATAAGGAGAATTCATCAACTTTTTCACTTTGAAGACCCCCGTAACTGACCATTACATCCCCTCGGAATGCCAACTTGGGCTCGATGAGCGGCATCGGAGTTGGTGTCTATGCGTGTCGCTAGGATTGCTTGAGCCACCGCCAGAGCAGGTAGAGGGCGAGTGATGTTTATCTGCCAATGGCAATGAGTTCTTGTCCTAATTCATTTCGTAGGAGGGGCCAGCTCAATTTTAAATTTTGGGTTCGGAGATTAACCCGCGAGGGTTTTTTGATTGGATTGATAACCAGGAAAATTTGAAAAATGATGCCAGAGGTGGTGATGATGTGTGGTGAGGTGGAATGTGTATGATGACACCGACATTTTAGCAAAGATGGTGATTCTTCTTTGCTTGCTCATCGACCCAAGTTGTGTGTATTGGTGTGGTTACGTAGGGTTGCGAAATGTACACAAGCAAGGTCATCTTATTCGTAGGAATTGTTGTATACTCTGTAGTATATACTCTGCTGTATATACTCAGTAGTCTAAACTCACTTGTTCATACTTTACTGGTGGTGGTATCTTCTGTTTGTCATCTCATCGCCGCACTCGGTGCGGAAAAGTGGTAGAAATTTGATCGATTGTTCGGCGGGAGCGTTACGGCAGGGGGATATGGTTGCTTTTATTCAGATCCAAAACAATCAACAAGATGGGTGAGTGTTATGGCAACCTCAAACACAAGAAATACAATAATACCTCATCAAATATTGTTACCTTCTATTCTCTAATCTATCTTTGCCATTGTATGAACAATATCCCTTGATGTTACATCACTGTTGAATTGCGCGACGATACTAGGCTACTTGATCAATACACTTGAAAGGAGGATCGGGTTTGGAATTTAGACCTGTTTTGATACTTGGACAAATAGAGCGAAATAGATGAAACCTACCAATGGAGTGTGGGGCAGTATGGTTAAATGTTCCACTCCATTGTCGAAAATTAGTCCCAGGTTCTTCCCTGCCTTTATCTGTGAAGTTACAATTCGCCATTTATTTGCATCTTCACCTAAATTGCAAATATTAGCTTAAACCGCAAATAAAGCCACCTCAAACTCCCTTTAGTGCCAAGACGTTATTTAAGCATACCATTCTTAGATTGAACATTATAAGAGAACGATGGAATTTCAGCTAGATCTAGTTCTTATTATATGTAATATAATCTCATCACCTCATCGTTTCGAGTCTGTGGTGTCGCGGTTTCCTTTGATATTTGATATCCGTGTGCGGTCACCCGTGATCTCACGGAGTTACCCAATCGGGGTAATATCCTATTAATGTTGTAGAGGTGTTATATGCAAGATCACTCTATCATTTGACTCATGCAAAACCCTCAAATCGCAAGCTCAAGTCAAAAGTTTAACCATCTTCTTCTTTTGTTGGTTACTCGTATTTGAATGAATGTTGCTAGGTTGAAGAATATCATACGCGAGACCAAGGAGATCTCCAAGCGGTTGTTGCAGGAGCTAGGCAACCTCACAAAACCCAAGTTACAACCCATACCCATCCCAATAAGACGTAACTTCCAACAGGCAAAACTCAAACCATTTTACTCAGTCAGGAATTACACCACCTATGGTTTTGGATACAACCACCACAAACCGTTCCACGGGTTTATCAAACTGAAGTTCTTTGGGTTTACCTTCAAAAACTTTACTCGGAACTTTCACAAAAACTCAGCAATCTTGAAACTAGTGCCGAAATCGGGGTTTTACTACAACCACTTCAGCCAGACCAATAATGTGTTTCGCAAAAAACTATACTCGAGCATGAACACCACCTTCTGGAACCGGTTGAAACGGATGGAGTTTGGGGATCGGTTGGGGGACAAAGTGGGGGACAGAAATCATAACTCGTTGCTAAGAGTCAACTTATCATTGACCAAAGACAACCACCAGTTGTTGATCCTGTTGGCACGTAAACAGTTTGTGGATAGGCCAGTGGAACCGGAATTTGTACACAAGAATGTGGGTAAAATCACCGGGTGCTATGTCGAGTTTCCCTTGAACTTTTCATTCAACATTGACGAGACAATCTTGAACCAAGAGGTCATCGACGATATGTTGGTCAACATCGAGTTGTTCCAGTACAAATTGAAGAATTTGAAAGCAGACTTGCTCGCGCTTTTCGATTTGGGCGAGTTGCCCATCAAGTACGACTCGAAACGAGGAGTCGTGCAAGTATACTTCCCCAATTGCGACAAACAGAAGTTGCAATTGTTGCTCCAGGAAAAAGGAGTGGTTGGTGGAGTCATTTTTGAAGAAACTCTGCCCGAAGTACAACCAGTGGTTGATTTCTCAGAGTCAGATATCCTCTCATCAACGTCTGGCTTGACCGATGAGTCCATGAGCTACGACGATGTGTTGTCTTCTAGCTTGCGCGATGAAGACATTCATTTGGTAAGATTACAGGAAGCACCAGTGCAAACGGTCCGTGGTGTGGTCAGTATCGAAGATGAGGAGTTTCACTGGGTCTGAAAGACAGTGTGAACAGGTGCTGTGTATAAGGAGAATAGAGAGATGGTTCTATTCAGATGATTACTTTCGTTTAGAGGTGGGTTTAGGTTAGTTTGTGGTTTTGGGTTATATGCATGGTTTATAATGAAGTTTCAATAAGAATAAGTGTAGCAGATTATGACGTAGTGTCACAAGATAGCAAATCTCAAAGAGACTACGTATCTTGTGCATCTTAGATTCAACCAGTATTAACTATCGTTGTAGCAGTCTAAAGTGAACCCTGTAGTTCACCATTTTGTACTAATTCAATTACATAGTCGTGAGACATAACCGGTGTAATTTTGGTCGTCTCTCAGGAAACGTAATTTACATAGCGTAAGCAAATGTATACCAATTCTCATTATGAGTGCTCTACTGCCACTGTCACCAGTTCACATCATCAAATTCATTCCTAGTTGGCTGTTTGTGAATTTGGCTGTGATTTGAAGCACTAGAAAAATCCGGTGATGAAAAAGTTGGGCTTCAACTAATTCTGCAACATGTCATCAGCAGACGAGTTTGAAGATGCTACATCATCAGCAGAGAACGAACATAATGCGGAAGTAATAGACAACACCAGTGAACATCTAGAAACTGATAAAAAATCTGGGGAGATGGAATCAATTGCATCGTCTCAATATACTAAAGAATCTGATTCGAAAGATCCGGATCAAGAATCGATCAATGCCATAGAGGAAGCTAAGGAAGAGGATGACCATGGATCATTGGCAGGATCTGATGACTTATCGGACGAGAAATCCTTAGCTGGCTTTGATATCGAAGAAAGTCAAAAGTCTGAGACTGAACCACTAATGGAGGAATTGGCCGAGCAAGAGATTGAGCCTGAGCCAGAACTGGAGCCTATTGATCCTAGCTTGGCGTTGCCAGATCGTGGTACAATTCGAGATTTGTTACGAATGAATCAAGTGGAAGCGCTTTTGGATTCGCAGGATAGTGCTGAAGTCAAACAACAACACCTCGCGTACGATAAGAATTCATCTAACTTTCTATTGCAGTCAAAATATAGTCAATTGAAGGATAGATACAAGTCGCTCGATAGAAAACAACAAGATGCAATCAATTCGGGTACGGAGAATATTAAAAATACATTCAATTCAATCAAACAGACCGTTGGAGGATTTAGCGAAATGTTCGCTGTCAAGATCGACTGGGAGTTTTGGGAGAAGATTGTCAACAATTACGAAGAAGTCATAACCGAAGACCCGGACCAACTAAATTCTGCAATCACTTCTGGTATTCCACGAGAATTCAGAGGTATCGTTTGGCAATTAGTTGCGAAATCAAAAAACTTTGAATTGGAAGAATTCTACATTCAATTGAAATCAGAAATTTCCATTCATGAGAAATCAATCAAGCGAGATTTATCCAGAACCTCGTTTTTCACTAATGTCGACTCAGTTGGAAAGTCACAAGAATTATATAATGTGATAAAAGCTTACAGTTTATTCGACCCTGACGTGGGATATACACAAGGTATGATTTTCATTACCGTTCCCTTGATCATGAATATGACAGAAGCGGAATGCTTCTGTTTATTGGTCACTTTAATGAAAGATTATAGAATTCGAGATTTGTTTTGTCCCGAAATGAAGGGGTTGCATTTGTTCTTATATGAATTTGACAGGTTGTTGGAGGTTTACTCGCCAATCTTATACAACCATTTGGTCAAGCAAGGAATCAAGAGTTCGATGTATGCTTCCCAATGGTTCTTGACATTTTTTGCGTACAAATTCCCGTTGGACATGGTTTTACGAATTTACGATATCTTGATCACCCAAGGTTCTGAATCAATATTGAAATTCGCCGTCAATCTCATGATCAAGAACCAAGATAACCTTCTCTTGTTGAAGTTTGATAAGCTCCTAGAGTACTTGAAGGACAAAATGTTTAACGTTTACGTGAACGACAATTTCATAGTGAAAGCAGGGGAGAAACCAGATAATCGTCGAACCTCAAACATCTCTAAACGATTCTCAATACTAGGGAGCCGAAGAACTTCGGAGTTGAAACCTGGCTCATCAGGACTGGATCAAAGTTACTACAAGCTAGATGAATTAGTTTATGATTCGATGAGCATAAATATCGATCCGAACGAATTGTTGAGATTCGAACAGGAGTTTGACAATATCTACAAAGTTGAAGAGTCAAAACTCAACGATATCAAGGATTTGAAGATTGAGAATGGCAATTTGCGAAAATCGATAAAAGAACTAGAAATGAAATTCCTGGCATTGAATCGTGACCATGTTGATATAGTGCAAAAGATGGTTGATATTAAAGTCACACTCCCAGACACACTAATGGAAAATGAAGAATTAGAATCCCAAATAGGAAAGTTGCAAGCAGATATCGGGGAAATCGAAGCAAAAGTGCAATCTCCCATCAGTGAAACAGCGCCAAGTAGCGATTCAAGTAGTCAACCCACAAACATACTACCTGAAAGCATTGAAAACGATATAAATCAATTACTTATTGAGAATGCCAAGCAATTAGAGAAGTTCTCCGAATTGGAATCTGAGTATAATGATTTGTTGGATGAGGATCACAAGTTGAGTCAAATTTTGAATCAAGCCAAGAGACAAAGTTGGTTTGGCATGTGGAAATGAGCGGTCATTAACGAATACGATCGATGTAGTATGCTATCAATACGGCATGATTCCATATGCGTTAACGTATTCATCAAAGTAATGTGAAAATGTACTGATATAACCGAGTTGAAGTTGTAGCGACTTATATAAGAAGATGGGAACAACGTGTTTGAAAACTGTTTACCTCTACTGGCGAGTCTAGTGATCCACTGTGTGAGGCGATCGTCTACAATGCCCATGATACGATTTCCATACATAGATAATACATTGAAAACACTACTTAAGCCACATAATTCAACTGCGCATGATACAGCGTTCAACAACCATAAAACTGTTTCATCATTGTTACCAAAGTATATTGAGTGTTATTTGACCAACCTTACCATAGAGGTCAACCTACTAGGTCATCATCGACCACCATAATTTATGTACACCCAACACGAACACAACCGGAGAATAACTGAAAGTGAAAACAATAATGACAACAAGATATATCTGATTATAAGCCCACTGCAATAATGGGGGAGATCCTCGATTGAAGTGATTGAAGGCAGATCTCATATTTTGGAAGTGGCTGCAAAATTAGCCGCTGACTCCATTTTTTTTCAACCACATTTGGAGATTTGGAAATATTAAGTTTAACAACGACATCGAAGTGCTTTGCGTCAATCAATTCATTTATCGCGCTTTACGTATAGATAGATTTTGATTCATTATTATGTTGGTGCTATATCATTACAGAGGCTTGTAAACTGTTCTAAATCTGGAGTCCATCAATTATGCATGAGCTTGATCCATAAGATCAGCTTGATCCCGACACAACTAATTTCTGTAAGTGACTCATGAAAACTTGTAAAGAAACATCATCAGTTAACACGATCGCCCCTTTATTAGTCGCGAATTCTGAACTATTGTAAGTTATCGAAGGGTTCAATTTCGAGTATAAAAATCTTGCTTGCGACCCACCTTCCTCAGTATCAATGAATCTTGGTAATGGATACCTATCAATCAACAACTCTCTTGCCTCTAATTTTGGCTCTTCTAACAAAGTCTTGAAGTTTTCATATTCTGGTTGATTTTGATAGCCAGCCTTTCTCCATTGACCAATAGTCTTACCATGGAAGATCAATATATGGAAAAATGTGTCCAACAATAAGATTCTGTCATCCTTGATTGAAACCGAATCTAACAAGACGGCTTCTGGTTCGCCCTCTAATGAGAATGACGTTAGCGTTGGCTGTATCATAATCAAAGAATTATTAGTATCTTCCGTGAGTAAGACGTGTCTATAGAATGCAGTTTCATCCGGGGAGTTATTGAAGACCTGTAAGAATTGCGATCTTCTCAAGTAATAGATGAATTGTGGGTATAACGAAAATTGTGGACCCAATCTGAATGACTCCTCTTGATCTTTTCTGTAATCGGCAAATTTTTGACATAATCTGATTAGCATTCGGTCAATCCATCTCAAAACGTCGGCTCCATCATCTTGTTCCGACTTGTATAAGGTGACTCTTGCCATCAAGACCGAAGCTGCTTCTTGGTCAAATGAATTTGTCAAGGTTTGTTCGTCACTAGTCAAGAAATTCGAAATAGTTGTAACACGAATTCTGTAAGAACCTCCAGCATGTTGATAATGAGTGATGAATTGAATATAACTTTGCGAGCTTTGTGGCAATTGTTGGGTGTTGACAACATCGAAAAAGATACCGTACGTGTGTTGAGGTGAGACCGAACATAATCTATATTGAGAAGTTCCACCAATACCCAACTCATTGTCAGACACGTTGGCTGATTTGATGTTTAATGAGGATGCATGGCCTATTAACCCTGACACTTTCAATTCTTTTGAAGTTTTTATATCCAATGTTCCATTGAACCCCATCAACAAACTTTCATCAGAGTCTTTCTTGTCAAACAATCTAATGAATGATTGTTTGAAAATTGAGGTTGTGAACGCGTCAGTTAACAATAATGTACCTCCGGTGTGGTTACACAAATTCCTCATTTCTAACATACCAATCTGATCATAACACCCGGCGAAGATATCGACTGTGTGGGCATTCTTGACCGCTTTGGCAGCTAAGGAGTCGTAATATTTGGTGGCTTTTTTGTAGTGTTTAGCTGAGTCTTTGTCAATATCGGAATGGGATCGGATTGGCTCTTTTAATTGTTGACCCACGATCAATCCTGGGTTCAAAGTGCATGGACCAGCTGAGAAAAGCATGATTCTGGCTCCAAACCCGGGGAATGTGCCTCCTAACAAGTTTATGGCAACATTCAAGGCGGAACCTGTAGCTCTCAAAGCTCTGTCTCCATTGGCAACAGTCCATGGGTCTTTCGACAAATTTTCCAAGATTGAGTTCAACTGAAACTCGACATCTTCGACTGGAGTCAAGAATCTCGACAACGAGTTTGAGTAGTGGGGTTGCTGTTGACCCTGGGGCGATAATGTTGATCTAGTCAACATTTCACTCACTTGCTTTTCGGTGTATTCCTTGTCGCCTCTAAAGATATACGACTTGGAGATCTTCTCCGATCCTAAATCGTGTACCTGGACCATGGTACCATAAGTGATCAAACCCACCAATGCATTTTGGGGCAACAAATTCAACGAGATGATCAAGGTGTCTTTCAACGCTTTCAAGTTATCGTCGTCTTGGCACAAATCGACGACAAACAAAAAGATGGGAGGATTCTGCACGGGTCTGGCTGTGATATATTCGATGGTTGACGACGTTGATTGCAACTCGGTGGGCAAGTTATCTTGTGTCAAGCCGTGGTACTGGCTGGGCAATGGGTTTCTGTACTGACACAAAGGACATCTCCAGAAACCCGAAGGGTCGATAGTACAGTATGGATTGAACACTGCTTTACAAGCTTGGTTCGAACAAAACAACGGATCGTAGTTGGCGATTGGCAAATCTTCACGTTGTTTCAACGGGGTGTACAACGCCCCTGTGGGGACCACAATCTTGCTGGCTTCTATCTTGGTGGCAGGGAACGCGTTCCACGCAAAACGGACCCCATTGATGTCTTCCGCCTCTTCGAAATTCATTGGTTTGGCTCGTGGGTTGGTTTTACAACCATTTTCATTCGTGTTGATTTTTCAAATGGACAACTCACCAATTTAGACTATGTGCAGGAAATTATGTTAATATCAACAATTACACGAGTCACACACAGAGTAGTGGGTATGGATGTGGGAAGAAGTGGATAGGATAGACCACTGGCTATACAATGGCGTTAGTTTTGTTTTTGTAGCATGAATGTTGATGGTTTTGTTTGTTTTAAGTACTAATTGGCAGTCATTTCAGTCCCAAGTTTCAACCAGACTGTCAGAGGAAATGTGATTGAGCTTTATAGTCACTTTTACTGGTACCACTACTAGTAAATTTCCTAAAGTATGTACCACTATCATTTCCGACCTTTTCGCAGTGAATTGGAAATGTGTAACCATTGGAAATGTAGTTGTGGGTGATGAAACGAATGAATGGATAGAGTGAAAGGTTGGCATGATAGGTATGTATACAGAATATTTTGCATCTAGCTTATATGTTTATCTGGAATGAATAAAAATGTTTAATACAAGTGTCCTAAAAATAGTATTAAAACACGTCTGTTTGATATTCAAACTCGAGTGGTAAGCCAAAGTTACACTTGTTGTGCCCTCCATCTCACTCTAACTCTGTAAACCATCGTTGTCCACCCCGTCTATTTCGATTGCTGGTGCTGGTGGTTTTATGGACGATAACTGTGCGACAAATTTAAGCGAGGTAGCAATTATCAAATTGATAACCATTGTTCTTTCTGATGTCGGACAGGTCTATATTGCTCCGATTGACCCACAGTGGTGCTCCAGTCAACGAAGAACATGTTGACAATGGAGTTCTCATCTTGCCCAGTTTGCCAGTGCCGCTGACTTACGAGCAAGACTCGGTTCTTTTCAAGTTGATTTTTCAGATAACTGCTGCTTCGCCAATTAGCTCCAATGCTACTTTATATGTCAACGTCCCCAAGGCCAAAGACACTGCTTTTGTCAGAGACAACTACCAGAAATACCCGGTGTTGGAGTCGTTCGACAAGGATATTCAAATCTCGATCGACTTATTTTTACCGGGGGCCTACAGCTACTATATCGGCTACCATAAAGACGGAGAAGAGGTGTTCACTGATAAATACTACTTCAATGTTCCACCCAACTTGCAAATCAATGGCAAGTTCTTGCCCTTCAATAACATCAACATCGAGTCGGTGGTGGCTAAATGGATTGGCCCCGTGGATCAATGGCCAAAATTCTTCAAGTACACGGCGGGTAAAGGTTACAACATGATCCACTTCACGCCGTTACAGAAAAGAGGGTCGTCAAACTCGCCCTTCTCGATCTACGACCAATTGTCGTTCGATGATGGGATTTTCACTAGCAACGAACAAGCAATTAGCACAATCAAGTCGATCTTCAAACAAAACAATTTGTTGTCGTTGACCGACGTGGTGTACAACCATACCGCCGATAACTCGCCGTGGTTGAGAGACCACCCCGACGCCGGTTATAACGCCCAAACCGCGCCACACTTGACCTCGGCCATCGAGTTGGAAGATAAGTTGTTGGAATTTTCAAACAACATGTCACAGTACGATTTACCCACCGTGATCAACAATGATCAAGACTTGAATCAAGTGATGGAAAAAGTCAAATCCGACGTCATTGAACAGTTGAACCTCTGGCAGTACTATGTTTTTGATAAACAAGCTATTCTTGACCAGTTGAAGAACACCTTCAACGATAATTCCAAAGTATTTTCAATCACAGTTCCCGAAGACATCAAACTGAACTTGACTCATTTGGCTGAATTCACCGTCGCCAATGCAGCCGAAAATGATGAGATCGTATTTACCACTAGATACGCCAACAAATTAGACTCAAGAAAGTTATTAGGAATAATTTACGGGTTTTTCGATTCGGACCAAGTTGATCTTCCCCAGGTAGAACTCAAAGCCAGTGCCATTATAGATGAAATCAACTTGAAATTATATGAAGAATACAACCAGGATAAATCTGCCATGATTGAACAGCTATATAATAGAGTGAAATTTCTCAGGATGGACAACAATGGTCCCAAACTTGGCCCCATTAACGAGGAGAACCCACTAGTTGAAAACTATTTCACCAGATTCACTGCGAAAGACGGTAAGGACTATGCTTTGGCCAATAATGGTTGGATTTGGGGTGGGAACCCCTTAGTCGATTTTGCCTCTAATAAATCAAAAGCTTACTTGAGGAGAGAAGTGATTGTATGGAGCGATTGCGTCAAAATAAGATATGGTGAATCGAAAGATGATTCTCCATTTGCTTGGGAGTTAATGACTAAGTACACTCAGCTTTGTGCATCTGTTTTCGATGGGTTTAGACTTGATAACGCCCATTCAACTCCAATTCACATTGGTGAGGCATTGTTAGATGCAGCAAGAGCAGTGAACCCAAATTTATACGTTGTGGCTGAATTATTCAGTGGTTCCGAGGCAATAGACAAACTTTTTGTTGAGCGATTGGGCATAAACTCTTTGATCAGAGAAGCCATGCAAGCATGGAATGTTCAAGAATTGTCTAGATTAGTGCACAAACATGGTGGTAGACCAATCGGATCGTTGACATGGTTGCCCTTAGATAATTTTGCTTATCCAGCGGATCAAGAGCCAGGCGCTAAAGGTTACGGAATCGATACATACACCCAAACGAAGATTCCTAAAGTTTTAGGTCCTCACGCTCCACATGCGTTATTCATGGATTGTACTCACGATAATGAAACCCCAGCTCAAAAGAGAACTGTTGAAGATACCCTACCTAATGCTGCTTTAGTAGCGTTCTGCTCCTCAGCTATTGGTTCTGTTCATGGGTACGATGAGATTTATCCAAAATTGTTAGATGTGGTTTCTGAAACAAGACAATATGATTCCATGGACAACGGTATTGGGTTTGTCAAACTGAAATTGCACGCAATCAGAAAGTGTCTTGCTGAAGAGTCGGCTGACATCTCTAGGGATCATGAAATGTATATTCATCACGAAGGTCAATATATTACCATTCAGAGGGCAAACGCCAGAACCGGTAAGGGCTGGTTCTTGATTGCTCGCACCAAGTTCAACTTCAACGAGGAAAACCAAATATTATCCCCATGTATTATTGGTGGTACCAAAGTCAAAAGCGAATTCAGTTATAAGTTGAGAGTGTCTGGAGATCATAAGGATAACGATGCATACCTCACTGGGATCCCTGTAGAGGTTGAAGAAATCCCCTCCCCTTCGATTGAAGATACTGGGTCCGAATCGATCATTAGAGTCGACGATTCATTCGTTCCTGGTTCTATTGCAGTATTCTCCACCGAGATACCTAATGTGGATATTAAATTAGATGAATACATCAGAGAAGGTGTTATCGAGGCGTCGCAAGGTTTAGACTTATACGATTTGAATGAAATTCTTTTCCGTTGTGAATCCGAAGAACGCGATGCTAGTGGTGGTCATGAAGGTGTATACAACATTCCTGGTTATGGTAACCTTATTTATGCTGGTTTGGAAGGTTGGAATCTTGCGTTGCGTGATGTCATTTGGCAAAATAATTTGGGCCATGCAATCTGTGATCATTTGAGAGAAGGTGAATGGGCCTTAGATTATGTTGTGAACCGATTGAATAAATACCTGAAGAATTCACCCAACCTTGTCAAATTCCACGATTGGTTGAAATCGAGAATTGACGCCATAAGAATTGTCCCATACTTTTTGAGACCACACTATTTCGCGTTGGTTGTGGGAATTGCCTACGAAGCGGCAAGATTCAGAGTGTTGCGCAACTTTGATGAATCGTTACAAGTTGCTACCAACTTTGTGCAAAGATTAGCTTTGACTTCTGTTCAAATGATTGGAAGAATGAACAGCACTTCATTGAAAGCTTTGGAACAGGTTCCATGTATTGCCGCTGGGTTACCACATTTTTCGTCTGACTACATGAGATGTTGGGGTCGAGATGTGTTTATTTCGTTCCGAGGATTGATGTTAGTTCCAGGGAGATATGAAGATGCCAAGAACCATATTTTGGGATTTGCCCAAACATTAAAACATGGGTTGATTCCCAATTTGTTGGATGCTGGAAGAAACCCTCGTTATAATGCCAGAGACGCCGCCTGGTTTTTCTTGCAAGCAATACAAGATTACGTTTCATTTGTTCCAGATGGCGTTTCCATTTTGGACCAAAAAGTCAAGAGACGATTCCCCTTGGACGACAAGTATATTACATATGAGGACCCGTTAGCGTTCAGTTACGAAACATCAATTCGCGATGTGATTTACGAAATTTTGGCTCGTCATGCTAAAGGTATCAAGTATCGTGAAGCCAATGCAGGTCCCCAACTTGATTCACAAATGAAGGATGAAGGATTCAATGTGGAAGTGAATGTTGACTGGGATACTGGTTTAGTTCATGGTGGTTCCCAATTCAATTGCGGGACCTGGATGGATAAAATGGGAGAAAGTGTCAAGGCAGGAAACAAGGGTTTCCCTGGTACCCCTAGGGATGGTGCTGCAATTGAATTGCAAGGGTTATTGAAGAGTACGTTACGTTGGGTGAACAAGTTGAATAAGGATGGATTGTTTCCTTATGACGAAGTCACCAAAAACGATGGTAACAAGATTTCTTTGAAAGATTGGGAAACTTTGGTGCAGAATAATTTTGAAAAATGCTTCTACATCCCCACAGCTGCCAGCCAAGATTCGTACTATTGTGTTGACTCGTCATTGGTCAATAGAAGGGGTATCTATAAGGATCTCTACAAATCGGGCAAAGCGTACGAGGACTATCAATTGAGACCTAATTTCTCGATTGCCATGACGGTTGCGCCCGAATTGTTTGATGTTGAGCATGCGTATGGCGCTATCCAGTTCGCCGACACCGTCATTCGTGGTCCCGTGGGTATGAAGACGTTGGACCCCAGCGATTGGAACTATCGTCCGTACTACTACAACTCGGTCGACAATGATGATTTTGCCACGTCCAAGGGTAGAAACTACCATCAAGGACCCGAGTGGGTATGGAACTCAGGATACTTCTTCCGGGCCTACGTTTACTTCTCGATCCAGTCGCAGCAAACCTACAAGACGATTTCGCAGGAGTTGAGCTTGCGTTTGCAACCACATGTACAATGGATCAGGGACAGTCCCTGGGCCGGGTTGACTGAGTTATCGAACAAGGACGGTGACGTGTGCCACGACTCTTCGCCTACCCAAGCGTGGAGTTCGTCGTGTTTGTTGGATTTATTCTACGACCTCGAGCATTATAAACGGGTATAGAACGATATAGATTGAATTTGTGCAACATAGAGACTGTAGATTTGAAGCAATGATCGTAGAACCTATATTTGAGACTCCGTAGTGAGTGTCGGAAGCTTTGTTTCTGTATATTGAGATAGAGATACCTTGTTCTAGTATTGTAGCTTGTTTAACAGCAGCGTCGCATTGATATATAGCAATACGGATGGTGGAAGAATCCTTATTAACACTTTTTTCTCAAAAATCATTGCTATGTGAATATGTAGCATTCGATATCGTTGAGTCTGAAGTGAGATATCCTGGAGTTGACCTTGTTAATGATTGACGCCGCCGACTCTTTTTCGTATCTAGCTCTATGTCAGACAAAGAGTGTCAGGTTCAAAGGCTAGACACTTACTAGTATACTTAATTAGGCACCATTGTTACGACAACAATGATACCTAAAGGAGCCTAACAAGACTATATAAGTGCATCATGAGCCCCTAGTTCCAATAGCTTTATCTTTTAGTAATAAACACTTCGTGAACTTTGAATCCTTACATGGACGTCGTACCAAGACTCGAATCAAGTTACCAGGATCAAAACCAACATTACCATTATGTTCAAAACAGTCCAACCCGTCCAATGGATTATCCAAGTGACCACAATCGTTTATGTTTACATCTTCATGTAAACTATATTAAGCATCAGTGTTATAGCTAATCTAGTGGCTCCGACTCAACCAAATCGTTTAAGCTACATGACATACATGGCATATCACCTTTCAGGTGAATTTGATCAGCCTAGTATTTATCAGCAGCATACAAAGTGATACATTACCAACCACCACCAATCTTTCTTGATACCAACTACAGTACATGGCATATCACTTCTCAGGTGAATATAAAGCAACCTAGTATTCGCCTTACAGAGTAATTTATCACCGGTCCAAGATCCTTGCAGATACCTGGCAGTTTGAGAGTGTTTTATCGTGCAATGATTTGGTAAAAACATTGTTTTTGAGAGTGTTCTGGGAGGCATTGAGAGGTTATAAATTAAGTTGATCATTTAGTGTTATGGCTGAAAAATCGTCCCTTTTGACGATAAATTATATGTTTTCGCTCATGAGACCAAAGATAATAATCTGTGAAGCAGATTATAATCTATACCTTGGTTATGGCTGCTACTATAAATTACCTAGACACTAACAATGTTTTGCAACCAAACACCCCCGTACGCCGCACTCGATACGGCGTCGGAACGACGCCGATACTAGTATAACTTATCCATCCACCTACGCCGATGGTAGTATACCCTATCGCACTCAAAGCGTATCCTACCAATTCCAATACCACCCCTTTTTCCAATTATCCAACCTAACCCAACCCAATCCCAACCCCAACTTGTTATAGGGTTGAGCTACCCGATGTCTCCCCACGAATTAGCCGCGAAACGACCCTTGGGTAAAACATGGATAACAAGGATGGGTAGTATTAGAGTGTACACCACTTGTATACATATATATATATATATACAAACCCCCCATACCATTCACACCTTTTATAACCCCCTTTCCTTCATCCATTATCCATTGGTTAAATGTTATTCAATTTCATTTTCATTATTGTTTTATTGTTTGATTCCATTTATCCTCAGCGTCCCCACTGGGAAATCATGGTTTATCCGGTGATAACCGTTCGGTTACTGGAATTTTTAAACTTATTAAAAAATTTTGATATATAGTGAATCACGTGTCGGAAACCCACATCCGCAAATTGGAGGTGGTTTTTGTGTAATTTTTCAACCCCGGGTAGCGGTTGTGGAGAAGAACCAGTGAAAAGTATAAAAGAGATGGGGATTAAGGTAAGTTTTAGATTATCATAATCGTTTTTTCCTGTTCATCATGTTGACAAGAATCATAGCCAAGAAACAAGGGTTGGGCTTAGTCGCTGCGTTGAGATACAAATCAACCATCGCCCTCTCTTCGACCACTACCAAGTACCCCACCGCACACACCTCAGCATCAACCGAACCTTACTACACCCCTAGTTTCCAAGATAACCAGTTTATCAAGTCAGAGTCTCAAGAATGGTTCGACATCCACGACCCCGCCACCAACTTGGTGGTGTCGAAAGTACCCCAGTCGACTCCACAAGAGTTGGACTATGCCTGTGAAGCCGCCGAAGCGGCTTTCCAAGAATGGAAGAACTTTTCCGTGATCAAAAGACAAGGGATTGCTTTCAAATTCGTGCAGTTGCTTCGCGAAAACATGGACAGATTGGCAAGCGTCATTGTGTTGGAACAAGGTAAAACTTTTGCCGACGCCCAGGGGGATGTGTTGCGAGGATTACAAGTGGCTGAAGCCGCCTGTAACGTCACCAACGACTTGAAAGGTGAATCGTTGGAAGTGGCTACCGACATGGAAACAAAAATGATTAGAGAACCTTTGGGTGTCATTGGTTCCATTTGTCCGTTCAATTTCCCCGCCATGGTCCCGCTTTGGTCTTTGCCCTTGATCTTGGTGTCGGGGAACACCGTGGTGATGAAACCTTCCGAAAGAGTGCCAGGTGCCACCATGATTATCTGTGAATTGGCCCAGAAAGCCGGGGTGCCCCCCGGAGTTATCAACATTGTCCACGGAAAACACGATACCGTCAACAAGATTATCGACGACCCCAGAATCAAAGCTATCACCTTTGTCGGTGGTGACAAGGCCGGCCAATACATTTACGAACGCGGAACCAAATTGGGTAAACGCGTGCAAGCCAACTTGGGAGCTAAAAACCACTTGGTAGTATTGCCCGACGCCAACAAACAACAGTTTGTCAATGCCATCAATGGGGCCGCATTTGGAGCCGCCGGACAAAGGTGTATGGCCATCTCGGTGTTGGTCACTGTGGGTAAAACCAAGGAATGGATCAATGATATTGTCAAAGACGCCAAACAATTGAAAGTCGGATCAGGGTTCGATAAAGCTTCCGATTTGGGACCTTTGATCAACCCTTCGAGCTTGACCAAGGCCAAATCCATCATTGAAGACTCAGAAAAGGCCGGTGCCACCATCGCCTTGGACGGAAGATCGATTGAAATGCCACAACAATTCGCTAAAGGGAACTTCTTGGGCCCCACCATCATTACTGGGGTCAAACCAGGAATGAGATGCTACGACGAAGAAATCTTTGCCCCCGTGTTGGCCGTGGTCAATGTCGAAACCTTGGATGAAGCTATCAAATTGATCAATGACAACAAGTACGGTAACGGTGTCTCATTGTTCACCGGATCGGGTGCCTCGTGCCAATACTTCACCAAGAGAATCGACGTGGGCCAAGTCGGGATCAACGTCCCCATCCCCGTCCCATTACCCATGTTCTCCTTCACAGGCTCGCGTGGCTCGTTCTTGGGTGACTTGAACTTTTACGGTAAAGCCGGTCTTACCTTTTTAACCAAACCCAAAACCATCACCGCCTTGTGGAAATCGGACACTGTCGACTCCGAAATGTTGAAACCTTCCACCTCCATGCCAATCCACCACTAAACCGAATTTCAGCTGAATCGCTCTCGCTAATAGATGGTAATGGATAAATACTAGTGTGTCTAGTTTGTCTCCTTGCCCGATTCACCGGAAAAGTCTCGTTTGTTTTTTTAGGTCTCTTATATAATTATAAAGTTTTGGTTCCGATACTGGTGTAAGCACTGTAGTGACACAATGAATTGTTTTATTATGGCCGGGGAAATAACCGTACTTTTCAGGTACAATTATGAGGGCGGGAAATATTCAATTTATGACATAGACATGAATGGAAGGAGTCCTGATTTTATGATCAATATAGTGACAAGGTACTTACCATGCGTGGCATTTGAATAGTACAATGACTGGCAAATATCGACAAGATGAGCTGAACTGCGTCGTGAGTGAAGTCATCCTTCGATATGTTGATTAATGTTTTGTGAGATGTTTAGTGTCCCATCGCATTGTCAGTGCATGAAATGCATCTGCCTTTGTTAGTCGACCTTCAGAGCAACCGAATGTAGCTTGCAAATTCCAAACATTACGATTGTTGTTGCTATGTATACCCTCCCAAGGGATTTTGAACAAATTCTGTCCCCCCAACTGTGCCATCTATATATTATTCCTACCCATATAGGCTAAGTGTTGGGGGCATTGCAGGTATGTGTTCCCACATCACAATGTCTCAATCGTGGGTATCATTTACCGTTGAATAGAAATGTTTGTCCAATTTTTGCACCCTTTCCCAGTGACACATTTCTCATAATCTGTGCAAAACTGCCAAAGAACACTAAAAGTACTAACAGGACATCCTCCTGTAATATAAACCAAGCCAGAACAAAATTTCTAACAAAAATAAGAGCAGAATAGTCACAAGGTACTTATAGCTGTCCTTCCAGTATTGTATCAGCTACAACAACCCAAAATTCGCCATATCTGCATGTACTCAATTAACTCAATATAACATCTCAACAGAAAAATTGATTTTGTAAATTGGAGGGTTGGCCGAGTGGTCTAAGGCGGTAGACTTAAGATCTACTGGACAGTGTCCGCGCGAGTTCGAACCTCGCATCCTTCACTATTTTTTCTTTTTATTGCCTATTGATAACGAAACCAATAGATAAACCCTTATCAGTTGAAATATAAATTGGTTACTTGACTCAACCCTGTTACCTGAGTGGGCAACAATGAAGTGTACACTACTACACTACTTGTATTTATGGTTTTTCTGAGACAATATTCTAACCTTGCTTTTCGACTAGGCAGTCTAACTAAACCCGGACCAAACGTAGCAATTGACAAAAAAATGGCGGGTTTTTCGAGAGCAATGTAATTTTCTGTAGGGTTTGGGTGGTGACCGTAATATTGCCACACCCACCCACCATCGCCATCTCGTCAGATGATGGCCAAAGTGTCGTTACATTTCTGGGATTAGTTCCTGCATGCGGTATCAAAATTTAAACTGGCTGTTTAACGAGGCAAACAACGCAGTTTCAAACTTAATGACTGGATAATCCTTGATAACTTACACTTAACATCGATATTCATTACATACACACAACAAAACAGGATTGAACGGCTCAATTCACTTGATTGATACTTGGAACTGCGGGAAAACTAGCAAAATTCACATAAAAAATTCATGGGTGCTTGTTGTAGTTGTTTGAACTCAAAAAACAACGATGGGTCAAACGCTCCCTTGTTATTGGCGGAAAACGAAAGAGACGCCATCTCTGCATTGTTATCCTACTTGGAGAACCGGTCGGACGTTGACTTCTTCTCCAATGGTCCGTTGAGAGCATTATCGACATTGGTATATTCTGAGAATATCGACTTGCAACGATCAGCGGCTTTGGCGTTTGCCGAGATCACCGAGAAGGACGTTCGCGAGGTCAATCGCGACGTCTTGGAACCAATCTTGATCCTCTTGCAATCGACTGATTCTGAAGTGCAGCGAGCCGCTTGCGGTGCTTTGGGCAATTTGGCAGTCAACACAGAGAATAAGATTTTGATTGTGGAAATGGGAGGGTTGGAACCTTTGATCAGACAAATGATGTCAACCAATATCGAAGTTCAGTGCAACGCAGTTGGTTGCATCACCAACTTGGCTACTCAAGATGATAACAAATCGAAAATTGCCAAATCAGGCGCCTTAATCCCATTGACGAAATTAGCCAAATCAAAGGATATCAGAGTGCAAAGAAACGCTACTGGTGCATTATTGAACATGACTCACTCGAATGAAAACAGATTGGAATTAGTCAACGCCGGCGCGGTGCCAGTATTGGTGTCGTTATTGTCGAATGACGACGCCGATGTCCAATACTACTGTACCACCGCCTTATCAAACATTGCCGTGGACGAAATCAATAGAAAAAAGTTGAGCTCGACCGAACCTAAGTTGGTCAGTCAATTGGTCAACTTAATGGATTCACCGTCACCAAGAGTTCAGTGTCAAGCAACTCTAGCTTTAAGGAACTTGGCATCAGATTCAGGCTATCAAGTAGAGATTGTGAGAGCCGGTGGATTGCCCCATTTAGTGCAATTGTTAACATGCAACCATCAACCCTTAGTATTGGCAGCTGTCGCGTGCATCAGAAATATCTCAATTCACCCCTTGAATGAGGCACTCATAATTGAAGCTGGTTTCTTGAAACCTTTGGTGGGCTTGTTGGATTACACAGACTCGGAGGAGATTCAATGTCATGCAGTTTCCACCTTGAGAAACTTAGCAGCATCGAGTGAAAAAAATAGAACAGCATTATTAGCAGCCGGTGCAGTCGACAAGTGTAAAGAATTAGTTTTGAATGTTCCATTATCGGTTCAGTCAGAAATTTCAGCATGTTTCGCCATTTTAGCGTTAGCTGATGACTTGAAACCAAAACTTTATGAAAGCCATATAATAGATACATTGATCCCATTGACTTTCTCGGAAAATGGTGAAGTTTGTGGTAACTCGGCAGCAGCTCTTGCCAATTTATGTTCAAGAGTTTCGAATGAACACAAGCAGTATATCTTGGATAACTGGTCAGTACCCGACGACGGTATTCATGGTTTTTTGATAAGATTTTTACAAAGCGGACTGGCTACTTTTGAACACATTGCATTATGGACTATTTTACAATTATTAGAATCCAACAATATTGAGATCAATAGTCTTATAAAAGATAACGAGTCGATTCTTACTGGTATAAAGAATTTAAGCGCGTCTCAACATCAAGTGCAATCACAATCACAAATAAGCCAACAAGATGTCATTGACGATCCACAATTGGAATTGTTCAACTTGACTCAACAAATTTTACAAATCTTAGGATGAATCAATAATGAAAATACAAAAGTCTTGTATAATGAATATCAAACCACTATATGCGTCCAAAATTTGTAATATCTATATCTTCATTTCTATAATATATAATCGTGCGATTTTAGAGCAAATCATTTGACAATCTTTGTACGGTAGCTTAGACCTCGGGTGGCGAAGCCGCCTACGCTTCAATCTTTTCACTTTTCTTGCTTGCTTTCGCAATATGCTCGTGTTGCTGGTCACTCTCATTGTTTATTGACAAGTTCTCAAGCTTGCTCAATAAATCCTCTTCAACCTCACTCTCTTTACTTGTAACATTCACCTCATCTTCCGTCTTCTTATCATTCTCTGTATTCACTTCCTTCAATAGCTCATCAAATTCATCGTCAACGTCAATGTCGGTCTTAGATTCTGTCAACGCCTGTGTGATATCGTCTGCCTTCGCCATTTCCTCTTCGACCTGGTTCTTGACATTGTCGATTTCGTCCAAATCAAATTTGGAATTCATGGATTGCAACACTTGGTTTCCCACCACCAATTGATCAAAGATGTCCAAGTTTATGTTCAGGTCCTCAATTTTCAACAAGATCGACGAAAGTTGATTGTAAGAGTCTGTCGATTTCTCCAACGATTGCAGCAACATCTTGCGTAGCTTGAGAAAATGTTTTATTCTAACTGTGTCCGCTTTCTTTGCTACTAATTCTCTCAAAGTCACATTTAATTTATCTATTTCGACTTCCGTCTGTAGGTTTCTGAACGACAAATCTTCAATGCTTGCTTTCAAATCAACTATTCCCATGTCTTCGTCAGTGACTGAACCTTGTGCGAATTTGATGTAAGTCTTCCCATTATGTACTCTAGTGGTGCATTTCTTCAAATCTCGAGACCAGTATTTGATCAATGTGGTCAAATCAATACTGAAGATATCAGATTCACTTGATAATTCACTCATGAGAAGCTCAAAATCGAACAATCGATCCAAAATCGTGCCATGTAAGATCTTCAGCTCAATATGCCTCAAATGCTTGTTGCATTCTTTATTCAACGCATCCCATGACATGTATCGCTCGTCTTTCAAGCCTTTCCTCGTTGATGCATTAAAAGTTCCTCTGAGCCACCCGAACCAATTGTTAGGTTGTAAGTAATAGAACATGTTGGGACTGTTATTCATTATATCCACATACGACCTGGTCTCGTTTAAGAATGACGACAATGGCACCAATTGTTTAATTGCTACCAACTCATTCAAAATCAAACCCAAACACTTCGGCCTCCCCACTGACGGTAGCGAGAGAAACTGAGATAGATCAGGATTCTGTGTCGGTATTGATACCCTGGAGTCTTTCACTATTCCCTTCTTTATCATCAGATTTAGTAAGTTACCCCATGCCTCGATATTAGCTTGATAACCTTCAGGATTCAACGTTTTCGATTTCTCAAAATCAGAGTATAATGAGCTCAACCTCGTCTTTCTGAAGTATGGATTAGCCTGTATGAAGTCGCCTGCGTCCATAGTGCTGTACCAAAAACAATCGTTGTTCTGGTGATTTGATCTACAATTTATCTCGCACCCAAATGATTTTTAACTTGACCTATAAATTTCTATACTATAATACAAACATGATAAACGTAAATACAAAGCTATGTGAGCTTCAACTTGTTCAAAGGTATTTCTACCTGGTCTCTCAATGCATCAACAACGTCCAAAATCGCTGTTGCTGCTGGTGAATCAGCATACCTGTCAAAAAAACATTCGCCCGAATCACAAGCCTTACCTATTCGAGGATCGAGTGGCACCGATCCAAGAAACTTGATGTTCAAATCCTTACACAACTGTTCTCCACCACCGGTTGTTGGTTTGAATATTTGCGACTTCCCTTGGCAATTGGGGCACACAAACCCAGCCATGTTTTCCACCAACCCTAGAATTTTGATACCGGCTTTGCGACAAAAGTCAATCTCCTTTCGTACATCCAATAGCGCCACTTCTTGAGGTGTGGTTACGATCAAGGCGCCATCTATGCCCACTTCTTTCATATACGAGGTCACCGATAAATGCTCGTCGGATGTGCCTGGGGGTGTATCGACGACCAAGTAATCCAACCTTTCACCCCAGTTGACATCTTTCAAGAACTGTTTGATCAATCCGTTTTTCTTAGCTCCTCGCCATATCACGGCTGTGTCTTCCTCGGGCAACATGAATGAGATACTCATGAGACCCAAATTATCAGCAACGTAGACGGGTGACCACCCAGAGTTTGACTGGTGTATGGTCTCGCCTTCAGCTCCCAACATCTTGGGCAATGAAGGCCCACAGATATCCAAGTCCATCGCTCCTACCTCTATATCTTCGTCCGCGGCCAAAGCCCAGGCCAACATCGAGGTAAATGTCGACTTTCCAACACCTCCTTTTCCCGATAGCACCAATATCTTGTGGTCTATATTCGCCAACCGCTTGTTTATTAATGGCAAGTCTGGATCAGGCCCTTTGGGTAGCTGGGTGGAACATATCTCTTGATTAGGACACCCTTGACAGGCGTCCTCTTTCCCTGCTTGTTCTGATTCTGGACCAGGACAGTGCTCAGGCTCAGGTGCCTGTAGTTGTATCTCCTCTGTAGTATCCCTTGACGGCGCCATATACCTTGTACTACTTCAATGCTTTCAAGTTTTACTAAGCACAAAATTAAAGATGAGAATGTCTAATGCAGGAGTGGTACTAAAAAGAAACATATACAAACGTTAGTTATTCAACACTGGTGTCGGAGCTTGAAGTACTGGGAGTCTGACTCGCTCAAGACCAATTCCATGATCCTGGCACTGGATATGTTTGGTATTTTCTCCATTGCCAAATCACCTACAGCTCGGGAAATGATTTTCAAAGCGGTGGAGATCAAGAATGATGATCTTTCTTTGACGTGGGGCAAGTTGGTGAGGATGAAATTCAAGTTATCGGACGAGTCATCCATATTCATGTAGGCGTAGTATATACCGGCACCCTTGTTCCAGTCAGGGACTACCGCTCCCGACTCGGGGAATTGGTCAATGGTGGCCTGTAATTTCAGTTGCAACTCAGGCTGGTTGGATATGACAGTCTGGGGCCCTAGCTGTTGGATAATGGTAGTGTGCGCTTCATCCCAAAGCTTAGCGTCGAGTAATGCTTGACACTGGCCCCAATAATCCTGTTGCTGGAATTTTTTATGGGCAATGGCCTCAAAGGTTAAACTCTCGGGTAACTTCAAGATCGATACGAGTAACGAGTCATCGTTACTGGCGAAAATGGAATCGATGTTTGTGAATATCAAGTTTCGTTGCGACTTTTTGCTGGCTTCGTCGCTGAGTAAGGCGGTGTACACGAACGAAGCTTCCATGGATAGTTGGTTCTTGGTCAAATAATCACCAAACTCTTGACTCAAGGTATCATTGTTGAAAATTATTAGCTGATTGTTTGATAAAATCATATTGAATATCCACAAAAGCTTCAAACTCATCGAACTTGACTTGAATTCTGGCCCGGGCTGGTCTTGTTGTATCTGGTTGTACAACATCAATATTTCAACGACGGTGTTTCCTTCTTCAGGCTGCACATTGGCATTTATTGACTCAGCAAGGCTGACACTGTTATCGCCGTAAAATAATCGCACCCCCAAACCAATACTCCAGGGTAAGTCCAGCAAAATCGACGAAAAATCTCGAGCCAAGAGTTGGTAAATCTTCACACAACCAGATGGTACCGACGATATTATCCCTTGATCTTTCCAATCTTCCAACTGCTTAGCAGCAATGGAAACCACTGCATCCTCGTTGGAATCAAGAAGCGGTAAGATTGCCGATAAGTGGTGATTTTTAGTTCTGATCAACTTGTCAATCGCGCCATTCAAGTTCCCCGCGCATACTTGAAGAAAACTGTACTCGAAATCATCATTTTTCGCTTGATCCAAATACGGTTTGATAATGTCTTTATTATATTTCAATAACCACTCACCAAATGCTTCTTTTCGTGTGATTTCTATGATATGCTCCTTTAATTCATAATCGTCTCGATTAATGTCCATAATCTCCTTTTCTATGAAATCATTGTCGAACAATGCACTTCCTAACTTCAAGAGATCTTTCTGATCATCTTCCAACGAAAGAGGAATCAAGTTAGAGAATGAAATGTGATTGAGTCCAGCAAGGATTGGATAATTGTTGGCCCTCTTTTTGAAATTGGCCTTTGCAATCATGTACTCCATGCACTTCGATATGTCTTTCTTGTTGATCATGGTTTCGCATTCCTCTTTCTTGCTTGGTTTTGTAGGCGTTGAAGCTTGCTTGAATGCTAATGATTCCTTATTGAACTCATCAAAAAGCATGTCATCGATAGTTTCAAGTGTTACCTTGTTTCTCGTTTGAGCTTGCGCAGGCACTAGTGGCGAATCGATATCATTAGCAAGCTCAAGCTGCACCAACCAGTCTTTAGACACCGGCAAGTCAGGTTTGAATTGGATTCTGTCAAATTGTGCAGTGTTATCCAACTCTGGTTCGTACGCCTTTTCATCAACTATCTCTTTGTAGTTGGTTCCTTTCGGAAACGCATGCACCATTTGGTGCAAATATTCAAAGCTTTGATTTCGGTCTCGTATAGGTGCAGTCTCTGAATTCAGTGTTTCAGAGGTAACACTTTCAATATCGGATTCGACTGGGACGATGTCTTTGGATTCGTAGCCCGGTTTGTAGGATTTGATTCTGTCCATAACCTCGTTAGCAACAATATCACGTTTAGCAACCAATGGCAGTTGAGCGTTGTTTAGGTTGTATTTCCAGCCACCAGGAAGGACACTAGAAAACTCGCTGAGTTTTTGCTTCTTGAGTTCCTGTTCATATTTATCTGATTCGTAAATTTTTGTATATTCTAGAAGTGTCGATTCCTCCTGATCATCTTGTTTCCTTTTTATCGCCATCAATTCTTCATTCTTGTCATCAATCAACCCCCAGACACTAAAATGCTTTACTCGAAAAACCCAGGTAAACTTTATTGGGTCATAGGTCAAAAACTCTTGCCCAGTTTGGCTTCTAAGTTTTCGAATCAAGTCTTGTGTTGTCGAGCCAGACGTGGGCTTGATCTCCTCCAAAGTTATGGTCGCAGGCACATTCAAACCCGACCCAAGAGACGGCTTTGTTGTGGCGTAGTTTAAATAGACTTCGAGTTGACCATGTCTACTCATATTGAAGACCTTGTTCTTTCCAAATAATTGTTTGTCCACTGTTGTTCCATTCTCAATCGCTAGTTTGATGAGATCAGTCAAGTCAACACGAAAATCATACGCAACCTGAAAAAAGCCGTCTCTACCAACTATGAAATGCTCGATTGATCGCAATTCGTCCTGTGGTAGTTGTAATAAATGCTTTAAAGGTGGCGAGCACCAATAACCATTATCAAAAGATTCTCTAGTTTCCTCAACCAATGCGTTCACGTTTACACTCTCTCCTTTCATGACTTTATTTGCATCTGACCTACTGCTGAACCTCGCTTTGATTTCAATATCGTCGTCCTCGTCATCTTCCTCGTCGCTTGATAGTTTGTCTGATAAAATTCGATCTGACAGTACTACGTTAGTAACGACTCTTCGCCTCTTGGAATTGAACACCTTGTCAGCATTGATAAGGTGAAATTTTAATGGTTTTGACTTGATTATCAAACGTTTCATACTTCCAGTGTTAACATTATTCAATATCGCTCTTTTCGATGGCTTGAAGGTACCCTTATTGATTTCAATGATTTTAGGTATGTGTCGGGTCTTTCTATTTTCTTCGATATTGAGATAATTCGATTGCCTGAATAATCCTCGAATTGGATTATAAGACGATGCATTTGAGTTTCTAAACATCTTCAATGTTTGGCCCAACTTTTGCAATAACGATGATTTCTTGTTGTCGGGTTTCTCGAGGTACGAATACTTCCTTTTTTTTGTGTTGAGGTCTTTGTTGGTGTCATTGGCAAACAAGTTCTCGGTTATTGATTGCGGCAAAGTATTTGCATCACGATTGATGTTTGTGAATATTTGTTTAGCCTGATAAGGATCGGAGCTTAGATTGGACGCGCTGGTCGAGGAATTGCCAAACAAGTTGTTTGAACTCGATGCAAATATACTGCTTGAACCTGGTTGATTTGCATTCACGCGTGAGTTTGAGTTTCCAAATAAACCAGAACCTGTGTTTCCCAATCCAGTATTTGTAGTGTTACCAAAAAGCCCACCTGACAGAGCCTGGTTTTGTTGATTGGAAGCCTGGGTGTTGCCAAATAACCCACCAGTTTGTACATTATTAGTGTTGCCAAATAAACCTCCAGTGTTCACACTTGAACTTTGTTGATTGTTCGTGTTCCCAAACAACCCTCCAGTATTGGTGGTGCTTGCATTACCAGGACCAAATAGCCCACCTGTCAGGGTATTCGCTTGCGTAGTGTTGTTACTGCCAAACAACCCACCACTAGCACTGTTTGTATTAGCACTGCTGTTACCAAACAAATTCAGCGAGTTAGTGTTTCCAGCACTTGATGTATTGCCAAACAACCCACCAGTTGGTTTGTTTGAGTTTCCGAATAAGGTCGAAGTATTTTTGTTTTGCTGGGAATCATCGAAAGCACTTGAGCGTTTTGCATTCGATTGCTGACTCCCAAAACCAGTAGACGCGTTCCAATTGTTATTAGAAGTCGTACCGCCAAACATGATGTGTATACCACTCCAATTGAATCAGTAGCAACCGAATCAAATCTGCTCTGGTTGATATCTCTGAATTTCAATGTTTTCAATTTTCACTCATCAGCTTTGTGCGACAAGCGAATTGGCACTGTAATGAACAGAGCTGGAGACGAAACAGAGATATGTTGTTAATGAAGGATATATTACATATATAGTACAATTAAAATCAAGTGGATGTTTTTGAACAACAAAGGAATTGGGTGATTGTGAGTATCAAATTGAACATACTTTGGATATTGTGACATCGTGTTGGTAACTCTGTATGAAGGTGTATGCGAAAGCAGTCAGAAATTGCCTGCTCACAATGATGTATCTGTCGTGACTGTTGTCGAGCCTTTCCAGGTTCACAATCAGGTTGACGAAACCATATGAGACTCTATCGAGAACTAGTGTCATGCAACAAATGTCTTTGTACCCCATTCACGCTTGATTCTTGTCGTGGGCTATTTTTGGCCTGAGGCTTCAAGCTTACTCTGACAATTCCATAACCATGAATGATTCGGCGAGGTACCAGTACTTATCGAATTTCCTCAAGTTGCTTTTGGACGAATATACTTTGTTGGGGATCCCCACGTCAAGAAGAAAATGAATCACGTCATTCTTTTCTAAATGGCCATTCTTGTAAGCCAATAGCAAACCCGTCACCGGTAATCCCATGGATATACACCATTTACAGTTGATTCGATATTTCTCTTGCGCAACCATCCCCGAACCACCGTCGATACCACTGGGCAAATCCAAAGCCATTACTCTCAGTGCCTGTTGAGGCTGGTTCAACCATCGAATCAAATTCAACAATTCGGGTTTATTATTGTAAAACACATCGTCCAAATGATCATCGTACCCCTGCAAACCATCGAGAATCAACTCCACGGGAGAATCTAACTGATTGTTGATGACATCAAACAAGGTCGACGTCTTGCTGTAAATGATTTTCCCGCCCGAGTTCTCGAATATCTTGATTTGCGACGATAACGAGTCATCGTCGTGGTTTATGACAAATCCAAGCACTCTGATCCCGTGATTTGACAAGTGTCTCCCTGCTGCCAACGCGCGCGACCCACATCTCGTTGATCCAATCAACAACAACACCAAGGGAGGAAGATTATGGTTTTTCTTGTTGGACAACCGAGTAGAGTCACCCAAAACATTCTTTATGATTAATTTGGATAGATTGGTAGCACAAACTTCGTTCATTAGATCCTGAGTGAATCCCAAACTATCGGCTAAACGCTCAATCTCCAACAACTGAATTGGCGTCGCGGCCATGAGGTTGGTGTATTGGTTGACAAAATGCAAATCAGGACTATCCTTGGCCGAGAACTGGTGGTTTACATTCTCCTTCTTGCCAATATTATCCCAGTTATCTTGGGAATTGATAATCATCTCGTCGTTGTCGTACTTCTCCTTCTTCTTCTGCTTGTTGTAATCAACCAATCTTGTGGTGCCCGAATCTTGTTTGTGGAAATCAGCAAACACCGACTTCTTGTCAAACATGGCCAAATTAGCTTCAAAGTCAAACTCGTGGTTGATATCTTGCACATCGGAGTCGAGATCGTTGGCGATATCCTTAGAAATGAAATCCCGCTGCACCGGTTTGGGTTTACCACCAAATACAATGGCATCGTCCAACGATGCTATTGTGTCGGTCCCGCTCACAGTGCCCTTCTTGTCCTTTCTCTTCCTCTTCTTGGGCAACTGCACCACCTTCAAATCCTGGATGAGATTGGCCTGGTAGATGAGGCTGGTTGACTTGTTGTTCAAGGTGATTTGATGAGCGTCAACAGCAGCAATGAACCCCGTGGATCTGCTACCATCCTTCAACCACAAGTCTACCTTGTAGTCCACAAACTCCGCCATAGCAAGATAAAGTTGTTGGTATGGTAAATTTTCAGTCGTGTTGAAACTCGCCGAAACACCGTGAAAAGTTTGTGAATGGCGAAGTTCACAGAAGATAAACGGTATAGGTGGCTAAAGCGAGAGAGAGATATATATATATACATGAATACGATAGACTACGAGTAACAAGCTAATCTGAAAGAATTTGATTTTGTCGGTGACGAATATCGATTTCAACTTTATCGATTGAGACTTTGCAAAACAACTAGCGACATACAAACAGACGTATGAACAAATAGCAACAAACAAGTAGACACATACAAAACTGTTTGTTGTATACCACAATAAAAGCAGTCAGGGGTGTGTTGCAAACATTGTACCCATGAGTGGTTAGCACACAGAGTAGCAGCATCAGCGCAGTACGACAGAACACCTGAAGCAGTCAGTGACTTGGCATTGGTATTCTACTGACTACTTTTGCTATGGATCAAACAAATTAGTGTGTGTTGTAGTTGAGTGTTCGTAGTTTCAAGTAAACTTGGTATATCAAGTAAACTTGGTAAGTCAAGTGGACCATTATGCTGTTTCAACCCAAGCCTCACGTCATACTCTATCGAAATGTATCCTTCGGCAAGCACTAGAGTGTTCATATGAATCAATGAGTGACATCTCCGGACTCCAGAAATGTGGTACTTATCCAAATGAAACCAGGTTAGTGCTAGTTACGTTTGCTGGTGAAAAACTAGAGCATTCAAACTAGATTTACATGGCTTCAGCAAACTATCACTCAATTGAAGCTCACTTAGAAGAGTTGCTAACACACATAGTTTTGCCATTTTTGATATTTGCCTTACTCAGGCCATTAACCAACCACTACTTCGTGTCTCAGATTAACCGCCCTTGCACTCCCAGGACCATTATTCTCGGTCCAACTTTATTTGCCGTCAACTTAAGTGGCAAAGATAACGTGTTACCTTACTCCAGCACCCAAATTTCACCCAAATTGCAGCCAAGTTTTTGGATATCACTTCAAACCAGCCAGTGTAACCCTCAATACACCTCACCTTCCCTCAACCCATCTCCACAGTTGCCCCGTGTGGAAACATCACCAACCGGTTCCAGGAAAATCATCGGCTCGCATTTGCACTAACAATTTTCAAGCGTCTCATCAAAACCAAATTTCCACAACCAGCAACCGGCGAATACCAGAGGTCAGGCACGATGAAGACGACCACCAGAGATATCTTCATGTTCATACCCAACATCATTGGGTATATACGAGTTGTCACTGCGATTCTATCATTCTTCACCATGAAAAACCATCCAATCTGGACGATTGTGCTATATGGAATATCGGGGTTTTTAGATGCCTTTGACGGCTATGCTGCTAGGAGGTTCAACCAAGGGACCAGATTTGGTGCTGTGTTGGATATGGTAACGGACAGATGCGCCACCTCGTCATTAATTGTGTTTTTGGCCATGATCTACCCTAGTTACGTTGTGGGCTGGCAACTATTGATCTCGTTGGATTTGGCATCACATTACATACACATGTACGCCATGTTGTCGTCAGGTTCGTCGTCTCATAAGAATGTCGACTCGTCGCAATCGAAGTTGTTATCGTTGTACTACACCAACAGAAACGTCCTTTTCATTATATGCTTGTTCAATGAATTGTTCTACGTGGCAATATACTTGACCTATTTCGACTTCTTCTGGTTGGGGTATGTCTTGACCATATTCTCGACGCCATTCTGGCTATTCAAGCAGTTTGCTAACATAATCCAGTTGCAACAAGCATCCATAACCCTAGCTAAACTCGATGCTGAATCGAGATCTAAATAGGATACTTAATCATAATACGACGCTGGAGACACTTGGAACAACGAAGTAAATCAAGCAGAATTCTCTATCATTATTCATTACTTGTACATACGATACACGAAAATTGAAGGAATGCCACCCAAATAACTCAACGATGGTAGCAACGACATTTCAAGCAAGATGTAGTTGTTCCTGATCCACGAACTGTCGAATATAACGCATGCCACAAGAATTCAATCGGTTGCGAGTTAGTACGTCATTCAGTGTGGATGGCTCCATCAGTTTCCTACTTAGCTTGGTTGTCGGCGCCAAGGATATACCCGTACACTGACTCCTCTCTAGAACGAATTCTCAACTTAGCAATTGACTTTTGAGCATGAGCCATGAGTTCATGCTCACCTCGCAAAGCTGCAACTTTTTGCTCCAATTCGAAACATTTGATCAACTCCACTAAATTGATTGATCTCTTGAACCCGATTATACTGAGATTCAAGAATTTCAAAATCTTGGATATCAATTTACCATCGGGTATTGCTTGGTACTTGCAAAAGTAATTTCTGGCTAATTCATAGTATGCTCGAGACACGAACTCTTGGTTACCGTTGGATATGATCGTTGGCATCACTTGTTGTATCAATTCGAATGAATCATCATGATGGCCCAAGTTGTTGAGCATGGATATTAAAATTATGAAGCCTTCGACAATTGTCGAAGAGAATCCTAATATTTTCCCTTTTTCAAGTTGTTGTAATAAAATACTCAAACCTTTTGCATGATTCCCGCTGATATCGAAAATCTTGCATTTCAACAAACTTAATTTTATCGAAACATAGCTATTAGGGTTTGTGACGAGTAATTCATTAATCATGTGTAACGCTAAAGAAAAGTTGTTTAAAGCCGTCTCTATCTCAATGTTCAACAATTGTAATTCGTGTTTCACTTCAATCTCTTTGATGTCGTTGCATAACAAAATACCCACTTGTTCTTTCGCCATCTTAACTCTTCCTTTGATTAGAGACAATTTGATCGACATGATTATACTTCTTCTCTGGATAGAGTTGTATAATGACGAGTCTGAGTTCAGAATCTGGTTCTTCAACTTCTCCAAACTCCTATAAGCAGTTTCTGTCTCTCCTTTGTAGAAATTTAGAAAGCAGTTTCTGATTTTTATGGATATGATATCAGTCTTCTTCTCGGTGGATTGAAGAGCAATGTCTTGATATATATCGCTTAAAAATGGATTACCTATTCTACACCATATTGTGGCGTTCAACTCTGCAGCTTTTATGAATGAATTCTCGTTGTCGTTAATTGAGATGTAAGTTGACTTCAAAAGGCTCTCCAAATACACTGAGGCTGGACCCCCATTGTCAATAATCTGAAACACATCAAAATTGTAACTCATTGTATACAACAGTAGAGACACCAGCTGCGACTTTTTGATCATTATATCCAATAACTGGGCTTCGTTATTGTTGTTGTAAAAACTTTGACGACTCCACAATTCTGGCTTGTTTTGCATAAAATTGAATATCCAAGACAAAATGTATGTCAATGCTTCGTTATCTCTATTTTCACGAGCCACCGAGATCGCTTCCTCAATAGAATCAATTGCTTTTTCATTCTCACCAAAGAACTCGTGTAACGATGCTAATGAGATTAATGCAAAATGGTAAAAGTGCTTGGAATTCGATGACACCACATAATCGAAATATTGATGTAGAGACTTGAAAGCCCCATTATAATTCAATTCTGCCAAGTTCTCTAAATAACAAATATAGTGATATTGGGGTAGCTTGTTGAAATTGCTATTCTTAATCAGGCTTATATTCGAATCCGGGTTTGTCATTAGTTTCATGATTCTCTTCAATAATGGAGGTGTGGGTGTTCCGTAAGACTCCAACAAGCGAATCTGGTTATTCAACAACGTCTCCAAATCATGCTTAGGCACCGGTAATATGTGGTTATTATGTTGAACGCCAAAATTGTCATCGATTTGCTTGTTTAAACTTGCAAACAAGTTCTTATCGTGATCATTGACGGCCGGTTGCGGCTTTGTCTGAATCAAATTATTGGTAGTCGCTCGATAGTTCACGAACGCGTCATATAACAACTTTACTTCGTCAAATTTCAACACTTTGGACGCGGTGTACATTTTATTGATGTACTCTCCAACTAGCGATCGCTTAGATATTCTTTTAGTAGTCGCTCCAACTCCTGCGGAGTACACACTCGTTTGAGGTTCTAGTAGGCGGTGCACTTTGCTGATGGCGACATCTAGTTTTTCCAGTGAATCGATATTCCAGATCTTGTTCAAGAAAAATTGTTTCAACTCTTTCTCATCGTCGCCCACATTCGATATACCTTTCGAGGCTGCAATCGACTCTTCCAAGTTGTTGATCAAATCAATAGCAGTCGGCATCACTATCATCTCCTCCTCAGCATTGTAGTTCAGCATGTCGTTCTCAAGGTACTGTACCAAAATTGCCAATATCGGCATTAAAACATCATCTGAGATGCCATTGCTAGCGGCAATCTCGATTATTATAAGCAACCCGATCTTGTGAGGTGATAAGTCCTCCGATAGCAAAAGTTTGACCTCACTTTCATCCAGTATCATCACAAGTTCATCGTTGTCCACTATAAACAATCGATTTAACACTACAAAAGTTTTGGCTGCGAAGTTTTGAAATACTAAATAAATGCTACACTTATTCTATTACTCTTCATCAGAGTCCTCCATATTCACCTCTGGGACATCCAGATCAGAGTCATCGTCATCGTTGGTAATGATAACCTGTTTCGAAACTAGGTTATAAGTTTCCTGAGCGATTTCTGTGGGGATATTGACTCCCACAGTTTCGACTACCACTTCTTTGGCGGGTATTATAGACTCGATTAGAGTAGGATTGATAATAGTGTTAGCAATAGCTGGGTCTGCTTTCTCTATAGAGGTGTGGGCTGTTGCAAAATCATCGAGTCTTCTCCTCTTTGGCGAGGATACCTCTGGCTCTGGTTGTTGAATAGGTTCTTCTGCTTCCAACTCTTCGTCTGATTCCTCTGACTCAAGCTCTTCGACAATTGCTTTGCTGATATAAACAGGTAATGGCGGGAACCTAGGATTATTGAACACACTGAGCAATGGGTCGTCTTCTAAGATTGTTGAAACTATAGGCAAAATCGATACCTTTTCGAAACCAGGATAGAGTGTTGTATTGATCAATAGTTTCCGCAATTCTGAAGGTAATTTATGCTCGTTATTGTGTTGTTTCGCAGTGACCGCTTCTATTATAACAAATTTCATTATTTTATAGTGATATGTCAGTGGCAAGCTGACTACGGTGATGATTCTATTCAAAAACCGACGCACCACTTTGGTGGTGATTGCAGATATCGAATTTGTGAACAAATGCTGGTGAGATAACAAGTCAGATAATGGAACCGAATTGGCATTCTTTTTCTTCTTTTGTTTTCCTTTACCATTGAGCAATTGCGGTTGGCTCGAGTTTGAGTTTGAGGTATCTTGGGTGTTATTGAGTCTTGGCTCGACTAAGAACAATGATACATCAATGAATCGCAACAAAATAGATGTATCGCTCCAGTTTTTAGTTAATGTCAAGCACAAGTCAACGCATGATAGTATATCACAGTAGAAAGTTTCATTGCTGAGCAATTGATGATAATCAACACGCTTGTTCTTGAAAGGAATTAGTACTTCCAACGACGATAAAATTGAGTTGATGTGCGGCAAGATGTTACCCTTATATGTATGCACAAGTTGCGACATAAATTTCACTGAGTTATGCTGATTTCTTAAGATTGTAGACGATAGTATACTTTTCACTAGATCATCCCTCACATCATACTTGTAATTGAGAAACTTGGTATTGATAGAGCACACAATTTGAATTGTAGCAATCACCACTCCAAGTGGGATTTTCACCGTGAATTGAGTTTCATTATTGATATAGCTCGATAACAACAAAAGCAAAATCTCAATCCTAGTAGAGATTTGATATATTGTTGTTGGTTCGTTTATATCAATTGACAAGTCCGGTAACAACACTTTCAGCGATTCGTCCAAGTCGGGTATCTTCTTCAACATATTCGTTAGTTCTTGATCATCAGAAAAGTTCAAAAACTCATGATAGACATTCGCTACTGACTTGATTTGCTTGATTATATCGCTGACATTCTTTTCCCAAGTAGCCTCTGGGTCGTTTTTCTCAATGGCAGGCAACGCAGCCAATGTTTCAAATATAGCATTTTGCAAGTTGGTTGGAAACGAGCAAAACCCAGGTAAATTCATTAACCCAGTCAAAGTCAGAGCCAACTTGTTCCCAAAAGGTCTAAACGTTGTAGGGTGGTGTTTAAGAATAGTAGTCAACGATTTGATGATCAATAATGGGTGGTAATGTAACTTCTCAATGTAGAGACTAATGATCGTAGCCAACTTTGGCGTTAATATCTCTCTAGTTAATGTTGGTTTCCCCCTAATGTTCTTACACAAGTAATTGATAGCATCAACCGTTCCCCTTAAGATTTTCACATCGATGGTTGCATTGTAATTTTCAAGATTTTTGACTAACTGGCCTAAAATGTTGACTCCTTCGTTTGCCAACACTTCGTAATCATTCCCAATTGCATGTATTATCACGGTACCGCACCACTTGTTGTACTCTTTAGGAGATCTCGACAATGTTAATGCCCTACTAACCAAATGTTTTCTTTGCACCTTTGAGATTTGCTCTAAGATTGTATTGTCGTTCCTCAAACTAGCTGCTATCTCAATGATAGAGCTGGGAGTATCCTCCAAATCCTTCAATATCACGGACAACGGCAAGGACATAGTGTGAACTGACTTTGCAACTATCAAGATCTCGAAGTTACGATGAGGTTGAATTTCGCGGGAACAAAATTATGTGTGTAGTGTATATATAATGTAAATATGATCTAAACAAAGATAGAATTGGATTCAACACAAGCTCTCAAGCTAGCTCACAAGACATCGGCTAACAAGCCCTCAAATCCAAATGGCTCGTAAAGTGTACCTTCCCCGACAAAGAATTTGGACATAGATTCAACCCAATGTAATCTTAAAGAGTGCAACATGGCCGAAGTTCCTTCCATCAACACCAAGATGACCACTGTTAAGATGAACCACATTCCAAACAAGATTACAGTCATGACAATACCAGAAATGCCAGTCATAAAAAAGGCATTACCTATAGTCATTGTCCATAAAACTGTGGAAAGTTGGGCATGAGCCAACGATAACGCCCACAAACGTAAATATGATGCAGTATGCGAAACACAATTCAAACAAAACTCAATAGTGTGAATAACTTGATGGATCATAACGTCACCAAAAGTATGAGCTTCGTGCTCTTCGTCGTCTTGATGCTCATCATTATGTTCTGGTAGTTCCTGGTACTCAGCATCAAGCTGTTTCTTGAGATACAATGGTTTCAAGAACAACAACCATGGGACGCATACTAACGCAATTATCAAAAGAATGACCTGAACTGTAGCTTGACCAGGGTATAGTTGTTCTTCAACATTACCTGGAGATAAAAACATTGAGATCAACATGTTCAACAAACCAGGAGGTTGCTTACCAATGTGCAACCAGTCAATAGACCACTTGTAGACAATACAAATTGACAAGTAACCAAAAATACTTTGCATAAACAAGAACCCAGGAATGAAATTACCCACGATATCAATCATACTGTTGAAATTAATATAGTTGACTAATGAAAACATGTAAGAATAAGTCATGTGTATGAACCCCATCAAAATAGAAAGCTTCATTTTGTATGAATTCGAGAACAACAACGCATTCTCTGCTCCATGCCATGCAGAATCCAAACCGAAGACATAGGTTCCAACTTGCGTAGCTTCAAGTTGTTGACCCTCATGAAAATGCTCTGGCCAAACCCAACCTGAGGAAAACATGGTCATAGATTTTGAGAAAACATCGTTGTATAGAAATCCAGTATACATGGAAAATGCTCCCATGAACAATAAGATATACCTACCACTGTAAGCCATATCAAAGATCTCATCTCTCTTCATGGTTCCCAACATCTTTTCATTGTAGACCAACCACGACGAAGCTAGGAATAAGATAAACCCATGACCTAAATCACCAAACATAATAGCAAACATGAATGGAAACGTGATAATGGTGGGTAAACCAGGGTTAACTTCACGGTAACTAGCAATACCATATGCATCGACAATACTTTGGAACGCCGCCGTGAACTTGTTGGTTCTGTGGAAAGTTGGAGGAGTTCTTGAAGTCGATAACACATTGATGATGGTGGGAAAGTTAGCTTCCCCGGAGTTCGAATTGGATTCATCGTCTCCTTTCACAGTGTCAGTCAAGATATCCAAATCGTCCTTAGGTATCCATCCCTCCGCAATCAAAATACTTCTCGATTCATCATAATCACAAAGGTTCATTGATTTATATACTGCCTTTTCACGGGCAATTACTTCCCACCATTTACCCAAATCTTTAGAAATGGCTATCAATTCAGTGGTTAAAGCATTCTCAGATTCTTGCAACACCACCGACAAGTCGTTTAGTTTGTGATTTGTTTCCTGCAACTGAGTTTTTCTCAAATCTGGCGAATAGTCCACCTGATAAACATTGGCGTCCAACGATTCACAAATTTTCCTGATTCTTTGTTGAATTAAAGAACCATGCGAAAAAATAATAAAGAAATCTTTGTCAGTATAGCTGTTTGACTTCGCTTCGTAGATAGGTTCTGACAATTCTGAAGACTGGTAGTACAAGTTACCTCTCAACACTCTCCACAAAATCTGTTGCAACGTTCCAACTTTATCTCTTGAAATCACCCCTGTAATGTATGACCTGTTCAACGACACTTGTGATTCCAAGAAGTCGCCTCCGTCGACATCGATAGTACCTGGTGCACTACTGCTTACATTGAAAAACCGGTCCACGCCCTGGATACTGTATTTCAACTGTAACAACTCACGCTTGGAGTCGTACAACGAGTCCGTGGCGTCGGTCAACTGCGATAAGCGGTCTTCCAAAAATTGGGCATTAGTACCAAACTCATCAATTTCCGACTGAGCAACATTGGGTTGTAAATCGTAAGGAAATGTCAGAATTTGAATGTTTTTAACATCCAACAATTTCTTGAAATAATTGTATTGACGTTCAATGTTGTCCAACGACCTTAATTCTTTGACAAACGACCTTTGAAACGCATTGACCTTGGAGTTCAAGTCTCTAAACTGAATCAAGTTCAATTGACCAATCTTGTAGATAACATCCCTCGATACTTCTGTTGGCACAAACAATTGCACCAAAGACATTTCGGCAGACCCTAAAAAGTTAGTAACAGTCGGAGTATCATTTTCGTTGTATACATACGAAACATGGCTTCGTCCTTCTCTACCATCGTTGCGTATTGAGTGAAGTTAAACCAGTGGACTTGACTTTGGCTGCCGTTTCGTCAGTTGAGAAATGTCGTGTTCCAACTTGCTGTGAGCTGATTGTGCGACATAAAGAGACATTGTATATAGGTAAAATAGATCAGCACCGTATACAGCATTGATTCGCTTATAACAACCAGAGTAGCGTTATATGACAGAGGTTGATTTTAAAATTACTCTGATGTGCTGTTGTTCAAGATCGGACATTTGTGTTCGAGTTTTTGGCCGTTCTGTGACGAAAACTCAAAGTACGCGAGAGTTCGTAAGTTTGTTTGATTGATTAAGGATAAGTAGACACAAACCATAGTGTTACTGTAGCTTACATGCTATTATTTTATTTCTGTGTTTGTAAATTCGTACATTTAATATGGATTATTTGCGCTACCACTTAACACATTTTGAGAGTTTTCGATGAGGTCAAAGAACCGGAGATTCAAGTTGATTGTCCAGCTGGTGCACCACAATGAGGAATCTTACAGTTCTCAATAAGGGCACTATTAGCCTCGAATCGAGAACATACCCAGATTTGCATCTTATAAGATCGATTTTCGATGCAGTGTTCGACAGTATCACTTTCGTTTTATCATCAGCCGAAAGTTCAACCGTGGAAATCCAACAATTCATGAAGAATGGTCTGGTCAAAGTGTTGGCCAGTTTTCCGGTATCGTCACCGATAGAATCTACTCACGATCTTTTGAGTTTCAATCACTTCATAGACAATTGTCAATTGATTTTGGTATTGAGAAATGGTGACATTATTACTGCCACATATGACCCGGCGGAGCCCGATTACGAATACACTATGGTGCAAATAGTCGGCTCCATTGATGTCGGCTTGCTGGCTGCAGAATGGTCTCACGATGAAGAAACTCTCGCCATCTTAACCAACGAACACAAATTACTTCTTTTGTCAAGACAATTCGAACCAATCATAGAACAAGAACTAGATAATACTGATATCAATATCTCCGACTCAAAACATGTGTCCGTGGGTTGGGGTAAGAAGGAAACACAGTTCAAGGGTAAAGGTTTCAAAGCTTTGGAACGAGAAAAGGAAGCCTTGAAGCATGCTGGGTTAGATGAGAATGCGCCCTTGAGAGATCCAACCGTGAATGAGTTGGAGCGAGGGACATTGTCACCATTTGATTCCAAAATCGATTCGATAAGTTGGAGAGGTGATTGTGAATATTTCGTACTTTCGACCATCGAAGATGTCTTGATTGAAGATACTCAAGAAATGTACCAACGAAGAGTATTACGAGTTTTCAATCGTGAGGGGATTTTGGAGAGTGTGAACGAAGCCGTTGATGGATTAGAACATAATTTAGCATGGAAGCCTCAAGGTTCTTTAATAGCATCTACTCAGAGAACTGTAGATGAAGATGGTGATCAGGTATTGGACGTCGTATTTTATGAGAAGAATGGACTAAGACATGGCCAATTCAATTCAAGGTTAAATCCAGAAACCGATGAGATTATCAACCTAGAATGGTCTTCCAATAGTGAGGTTTTATTATTTCAATTGAAGGATCGTATTCAATTGTGGACTACTAAAAACTATCATTGGTACTTGAAACAAGAACTTTTCGTCAATTCGATTGATTATCCCGATAACAAGATACTATACTCAAAGTTCCACCCGGAAAAGCCACTCACCTTGATTATCGCGGCGCAATCTGGAGTCGAGATTGTTGATTTAGCTTATAATATTGTCACAGGACCTTGTGAGTTGGGGAAAGATGTTGGTATGACATTGGTAATCGATGGCTCTACTGCAAAAATCACACCCTTATCTGTTGCAAACGTACCTCCACCAATTAGTTTTCGCGATCTCGAAATTGAAGGCAATATCAATGATTTGGCTGTCAGTGCCTCGAATGAAAAATTTGCAGTCTTATCAAGTAGGAATGAGATTTTCTTGAGTGAATTGTCCATTGACGAAATGAAAAAAGGACAATCTCCAAGAGTTTTGAGTAAGATAAATCTAAATGATTTCATAGAGGAAGAAAGTGCTGTTGCTAAACAGATTGCGTTCATTGACAGTACTTATCTTGCCGTTGCTCTGGATTATACTATCTTATCTAAAGTTTGTTTATTCGATGTTCGTGATATTAGAAAGCCGTCCTTTAACGATTCTATCGAGGTGACCCCCAAATTGGTGATGATGAAGTCACAAACTGATTATAGTGCAGTCGCCCTTGAAACAATAGATGGACGGGTCCATCAAATAAATGGGCAGTTAGATCTTTGTGAACTAGGTAAATTTCCACAATTATGTCGGGATTTTGAGGTAGCCGTGACGAACCCGGAAAATGGTCAAGTAACTGCGTTCGGTGTTTCAGCTAATGGTAAGCTATTTGCAAATGACAAAGAGATTACCTCTGGTGTCACCTCTATAAAAATAACTGAGTCGCACTTGCTTTTCACAACAGCTCAATCTCAATTATGTTTTATACATTTATCATCTACAAGTGGGGACTTTGAGTTCCCAGTGCATCACTCCAACGAAGAACGATTTCATGATGAAAGAGTCAGACAGATTGAAAGAGGCTCTTTTATCGTCAATGCCATGCCATCAAGGTACACTGTGGTGTTGGAAGCACCAAGGGGTAATTTGGAAAGTATTTGCCCAAGAATAATGGTTTTGTCTGGGGTCAGAAAATTCATCAAAGCAAAGGAATATAGAAGAGCATTTTTAGCATGTCGTACTCATCGAATTGACTTGGACATTCTTCACGATTACGATCCTGAGCTATTCATGAACAATATTGAACTATTCGTGAGGCAAATTGAAAAAGTTGAATACTTGGACCTATTCGTATCTTGCTTGCATGAGGAAGATGTAACAAACACTAAGTACCGAGAAACGAAAGTTGACCTTGACAACAAAATGCACGAATTAACTTTAAACGAGTCAAGTCAAGTATTGAATCAAGAGGCGAAGTCAAGTAAACGAATAATCAAACACAAAGAAAATCAAGCATACTCACCGGACTCAAAGGTGAACAAAATATGTAACGCAATACTATCTATTTTGGAAAGGAAGGAGTATTTTGAAAAGTATTTGCAAACGATTATTACTGCCTACGCGTGTCAAAAACCAGCTAATTTGGTGGAGGCATTAACATTAATTGGTTCGTTCACAAGTCAAGATCAAAAAGAACAAGCCGTCACTCATTTATGCTTTTTGCAAGATGTGTTGAAACTTTTTGATACTGCTTTAGGGTTATATGATATCAAATTGACTTTGCTTATTGCACAACACTCTCAGAAAGACCCTAAGGAATATTTACCATTTTTGCAGAACTTAAACGTACAAACTCCATTGAGAAGACAGTTTTTGATTGATGATCACTTAAGAAACTACGAGAAGGCGATCAAATGGTTATACGAAATTGGTACTGAATGTGTGGACGAGCTCGATGCCTATGTTGTTAAGCATGTATTGTACAAAACAGCAATGACGATATACAAGTACGATGAAGCTCGATACAACACTATCTTGCGCCTATACGCCGATCACCTACACTCCCAAAAGTCTTATGATGAAGCTGCGTTGGCTTATGAATATTTGAAGGAATACGATGAGGCATTGTCGAACTACATTTCCTGCAAGCGTTGGAGAGAAGCCTTATCAATTGCACAAGGGCACCAAACATCACAGAAACAACTCGAGATCGCTGAGACTTTGGTCACTTCACTTACAGAAGATCATAGATATGCGGAAGCTGCCGAAATCGAGTGGCACTTTTTGAGTAACATTGAGGCTTCGATCACATTGTATTGCAAGAACTACTACTATGATCAAGCAATTCTTTTGGCTATCACCGAAAGAAAACCTGAACTACTTGAATCTATCGTAGACGTGCAATTGGGTGAAGGATTTGGTACGATCGCCGAGCTTTTAGCCGATTGCAAAAGCCAAATGGTTTCGCAATTGAGAAGGCTTCGTGAATTGAGAGCTAAGAAACAGGAAGACCCGTTTGGATTTTATGGCCAACCAAATGATGATTCTGATGCTCCCGATAATGTTTCCGTGGCTGCTTCAGAGACGTCAACCACGCCGTCATTTTTCACTCGATATACTGGTAAAACCGCTGGAACCGCCAAAACTGGTGCATCCAGAAAGACAGCCAAAAATAGAAAACGAGAAGAAAGAAAGAAGGCAAAGGGTAGGAAAGGGACCATATATGAGGAAGAGTACCTCATCAGTTCTGTTGGTCGATTATTAGAGAGATTAGACCAAACACTCAACGATGCACTCAAGTTGATTGAAGGGTTGGTCAGGAGACAAAGGAAAGAACAAGCTACACAGATTCAAAAGAACTGGGTTGAACTCATAGAATTCATCAAAGCAAACATAATTGAAATCCATAGTATGAGCGAACGAGATCGGGAAAGGTTTGATGATGACGGGAATGTCTATATGATCCCTGAAATCCCAATACCAACTATCAAGGAGTTTCCCCTTAAGAACATGTTAGATTATTAAGTACATAGAAACATACACACGCATTGACCTGAAATGCACACCATGCATCAGAACCGCTCTCGCTTTATTTGCGAGCTGGGTTCCAACTTTACCTTGGTCTCATAGTCAAGTAACAATTCTCGAAAGCTGAGGATTGCATCCTTAGTTGCATCGGTTATGGCTTGTTTCCTGCAATTACTGTAGCACATATTCTTGGGCAAGTTTATCGCGTTAGCTGAACCCGTCCCGTCTCTGAAAGTACCATCAGCTAGCTCTACACGCACTACAGCCATACCCAAAGCCGTAAAACCGGTATTCTCAACGTCTTCGACATCCTCCTTTAATTCGAACTTCAATATCTGGCTCGACCAACCGTCGAACCCAAACACCTCGTTTGCAAGGTTGATAATCGTGTGAGTCGAAAACTTATTAGGAAACAGCCTATGTTTCCTTTTCTTACTTTGAAGGATATCCAATCTCGACTGTAGGGTTCCAATCTTCACTAGCGCCCATTCTGTTTGTATTTCTTGATTCTCAGCTTCTGATCCAAGTTCAAGATCGTCTAGAAACTGCAGCAAATCTGGGAAGAACTGTATTGTTGAAGTGTTTTCATTGGAATTTTCAGCATATTTCAAATCGAAATTAAATGCCATTTCACACAACTTGTAGAGTCATTGGTGTTTCTTTGAAAGCTCAACGCCAAAAACAATTCACGATCAGAAAGTTTCAGCTTGAATTTTTACACGCGGTGTAGTTGAATAAAGTACAGCACGAACCTTCGCCAGGTCAAACCCATGGACTACTTGAATAGTATACTATCGCTGCAGAACCAGGTGCAGCTGGTGGAGGAGGCAATTCCTACGCTATGTGATAGGCTATTGCACGCAACGTTGTCGAATGATAGAAGGGCAGCCGTACTAGGATTAAAGAGCTTTAGTCGCGAGTATCGAGAGTCAGTTGTTGAATATGGACTCAAATCGTTGGTGCTGACGTTGCAGAAGGACATTGAGAACTTGGTTATTGTGAAAGCGGTGTTGGAGACTTTACTAATTTTGTTTATTCGTGGAGAAACAGATGAAGATATAACGAGAGGATGGATTTCACAACAGTCGAGAGTACAGAATGGAAAGTATCCGTCTCCATTGTTGATTGAGGGAGTAGCATTTGATCAATTCTCGATGTGGATTGCAGATGCGTTGATTCAAGACCCTGCAGTTATCAAATCGCTAATTGACCTACTTCAGGATAACGACAACTTCCATGTGAGGTTGTATACGCTTCAACTATTGGAAGGATTGGTGTCCACACGATCGGACAGAGCTAAAGAATGCCTCAAGAACATCCCCACTGCGATATCGATAATAGTGTCTCTTTTAAATGACGTCAACGAACCAGTTAGAAATGAAGCAATACTACTATTGATGGCTCTCACCAACAACAACCAGCAAATACAACAATTGGTGGCATTTGAGAATACATTTGAAAAATTGTTCGATATAATAGACGAAGAAGGAGGGATTCGTGGTTCTGTTTTGGTGCAAGACTGCTTGACATTGATCACGAATTTGTTACAATATAACCCAATTAACCAAAAGTTCTTTTTGGAAACTAATGTCATTCCTCGATTACAGTCTTTAATCAATGAACCTATAGCCGAAGATCAGAATCTAGATCAAATTGAACCCGAAGATAGCATTCCACCAATTGTGTGGACTGAACAAAGAGTTCAAAATTTAACCATAGCTTTGGAAATATCAAAGACATTTGTTATCGACGATAACACTAACTTTTTGTACAATCAAAACAAACTTTTTGATGCCGGGATATTTTTCACTGTCTTGAAGTTAGTTTTCTCACCAATAACCACGAACGAGATTAGGTCAGTTGCCTTGCTAACCACTGGTGATTTAATCAGGGGCAATCCCAAAATTCAATTGGAATTCTCCCAGATCGATGTTCCTTACATTGATCCATCGCTTCCAAATCAATCACAATCATACGATCGTCCAATACCTGTGACAATCGCTTTGTTGAACTGGAGTTTATGTATCAACTCCGTACATGCTTTTGAGATTAGAGCTTGTGCGACGTTTTGTTTGAAGTGCTACTTTCACGAAAATCAAGATTCTACTGCTGCATTTTTGGCAGACCAAGTAAAGGCATATTGTGATCAAAGTTATTATTCCCAAGACAATAAACTACTGGAGAATGGACATGGCAAAGTGGTGGATATGCTGCCTTCGAGTGACGCCATCGTATCTCCGCCATTTTCGAATTTGTTCTCCACCTTGATGGATTACGATGCTTCCCACAAGTTGAATCCATATCGAGTATGGTACGCTGCGGTGATTTTGTCATATATTATTGATGGCTCTGAGGATAATAAGGCAGTAGCTCGAAACGTGAAGACCGGAGACGAAGACGCTGGCGAGGAAGTAATGAATTCAATCCAAGCCATTTCGGGGTTGGCAGTTGCATCCTTAGACTCGTTTGATCAACGTGTTGGAATTGGGTACTTGATGTTATTAGCAGTGTGGATGTTTGAAGATCTTGATGCTGTTAATGACTTCTTAAGTGATAGCTCAATTGTTCGTGCGATGATTACATTCATAACCAATGATACATCAGATCAATCTACGTTACTTCAGGGAATGGCGGCAATAACATTGGGTGTTGCCTATGAATTTTCCTCGAAAGATTCCCCAATCTCACGACAGAAATTGCATTCGCTATTGTCAGAAGGACTCGGCAAAGACAAGTATGCGTTGAAGTTTAGACAGTTCAAAGATAATGATAATGTCAAAAATTATAACGAAGACGCTGCTTATGTCAAGCACCTTGATGTTGGATTGCCAAACGTGTTCTTTGACTCACTTTATGTCAATTTTGTTAAAGAAAATAGTAGTAGGATTAGACGAGCATTGTTTCACGATCCATTGGTGGAACCGAGAAAGAGTATCACTTTTGAAGCATTTGAAGACTTAGATACCAAATTTAGAGACATCAAAAACGAACTTTTGAATGAGAAGCTTAAAGCTAAGGACAACGATAAGAAACTTAAACAGGAAATCAATCTTTCGAGAGAATCTGAGTCGTTATTGAGCAAAGATCTTGCGGTTACTAAATTGAAACTACTGGAACTTGCAGAAAAGCACCTCAAGACGTCAGAAGAGTACGCCAAAACCAAAGCAAGTTTATCAAAGATGGAACAGTCAAAGACGGAATATGAATTATCATCCAAAAAATTATCAAAACAACTTTCAGAAAGTAACAAATCGGCATCGATTTCGAAAGAATCCCTCAAGATGTTAGAATCAAAATTGGACCAAGCAGAGAAAAGCAAATCAACAATGGAGGAAGGTATCAATAAAATGACTAGAGAATTATTCAAGCTAGAAAAACTAAAGACTGAGTTAGAGAAGACAATTAAATCAATGGCTAAGGAAATCTCAAATCTCAAATCGGAATTAGCCAACACGAAATCCTTACATGAAGAGAAATTTTCTAAGCTTCAGATTGTTAACCAAGATCTCACAAAAGAGATAAAATCCTTAACTGCAAAGGTTCAACTGCTAAACGATGAGCATGTTGTTAAATTGAAAGAATCGCAAGATAAAGTAGATGAGGCGGAAGCGAACAATAAACATTTGATGGACAAATTGAGATCAGCTGCGAATGCATTTCAAGATGTGAAGAACTCAAAATCAGCTTTGGATAAAGAGCTTGAAGAATTGCGTAATCAACATGAGGTAGATAAAGCTGAACTTGATAAGCTTTCAACCATTTCAGCTGAGCTATCGAAAGTGAGTGACCATCTGCTGAAGGTAACACGAGAGCTAATGGATTTGAAGACAAATAGTAATGATGAGATTGCAAGTTTGAAGAAAAAGCTTGAGGAACTAGCTCACAACGAATGTGACGTCACAAAATTAAACGAGAGATTGACGGAAGAGTTGAACGACGTGAAATCAGAGTTATTGGAGGCCAGGGACAAATTTAAGTCTATGGAGGAGGGTAACAATGAACATGTGGCTTGTTTAAACGAAGAAATACGTCAGTTGAAATTTGAAAACGAAGCCAAATCGACCGATGTCAAACAGATCCAGAGTAAGTACGACCGTGTGTCAATCGACTTCCAAGAATTGAAAGAGAAACATAACGAGAAGTTAGACACGTTTGGAGTAGTACATAAAAAGTTTGAAGATGAGCTTGCAATGAGAAACAAATCTATCGCGGATTTAACAAACACACACGAGGTAGCTCTTCTAGAGGTAACAAACAAACATAAATCAGAGTTGGAAGGGGTAACAATTAAGCTTGGTCAGAAGGACGAAGAGTTACTGGGGTTGAGATCTACTCAAAGCGATGTTGAAACACGATTGCAAGAAACTAAGGATAAATTGGCAACCACTAACAAAACTTTATTGACACTTCAAGATGAGGCGAAAAACTTGAGGGAAGAGATGGTTCAATTGAAAACTGAGCGGGACAAATTGACTGACTCAAATCTACAGAATGAGGAGAGAGCAAGGACGTTGGAAGGAGACTTTCTGATTCTAAATATTCAGACTAAGGGGTTAAGAGATGAGAAAAAATCTCTAGATCGTCAAATCAAGGAAATGGACGGCAAAATTGTTGAATTAGAGGAGAAGTTGAATTCAAAAGAGTCCGAGTATGACGATTTGAATCTAGCATTCGAAGACCAATCGAAGCAGCTTGAGCAATCGATACAAAAAGTTCATGATTTGGAACTGGAAATGAATGATTGCAATGTAAACTTGAAGGCGAAGGAAAAGGAAAACACACGTTTGATTGGTGCTGAAAAAGTCTTGCGAGATAAGGTAGAAGATTTGGAGGAAAACAAGAAGCAACTTGCTGAACAATTATCTACCCTTTCATGTGAAGTCCAATCTTCGACGAAGTCACTTGCGGAACAAGAACTTAGTCGTAATAAACTTGCTGAAGATTTTGAAGCTAAGTCTAAGCGTTTAACCACGATCAAGACCGAATTAGAGGGAGAGAAAGAATTGTTGAAAGTTGCAAATTCATCAATATCTACATTGAAAGACGAATTGCAATCGAGGACCATTGAAATGAAGAACCTCAGCGGACAATTGGAAGAGTTAACACATAGTATTACCGATCGTGAAATGGAGATTAAGGCATTAAAAGGTAAGAACAAACAATTGGAAGATTCTATCCGTGATTTGAAGTCCGAGAAACAAACTGCCATGGATGCGAACGAGAAGTACATGAAACTGGTTTCCAAACTTGAGGAACGTCTCACGAGAAATGAGAAAGTATTGGAAGACAAGCAAGCCGAGTTGGCCAAGTTAGTTGAGGATAGGTCTAAAAACAATCTAGAACTCGAAGCTCTTCGAGAAAGTACGACAAAGTTGGAGAAAGAAAATAGCACATTGATTAATCAAATCAGTGAGCAACAGAAGGCGTCGACAAATATGTCAAACTCGATCTCTCAAAAAACTAAGGAGATCGAAACCTTGACCGCAAATGTTCAAAAAATGAAGCTGCAAATCGCTAATGATCTGAAACTCATACAAGAAAAGGAAGCTAAAGTACTTTCAATGGAATTGAACATTATTGATCTTACCAAAAAGCTTGATGCATCGGAAGTGCTGGAAAATGCAAACAAGTTGAAGATCCAAGCATTGAACCTGAAAGTATCCAGCTGTGAAACTAGCATCATTTCATTGGAGAAGGATCTTGAGAACAAAACGAAAGAGGTTGAGCTGGAGAGAGAAATGTTGAATGAGAATTCTGAGACAGTTATAAAGGAATATAGTCACAAAATCAGTAAACTCGAGAGTACCTTATCGTCGTCCAAAAAGTCCTATGACTTGTTATCGAAGGATTTAGTTGCTGCGAAGGAGTCTAGCAGTAAATTTGAGTTGGAGATTGGCAGGCTTAAACTACTAAATGACACGATGGCAAAAACACATTCTAAGGAGCTTGAGCAAAATAAGCAATCACAAGAAACCTTGGAGAAGGAGAACGGCACGCTACAGAAGAACCTCGAAAAGTGTAAACTTGAGTTCGAGGAAGCACAAAGTCAGTTGCTAGCAAGTGACAAGCAGTTGTCGGCTGAGAAAACTGCCATAGCTAAGAAAGAAGAATCAATTGCCAGATTGACAGGCGAATTGAAAGTGGCACAAGATAAATTAAAAATTTCTCAGTCGGCAGTTGAAAAGCTCAATTCGGAGAGATCGGTGGAGAAAGAAGAGAGCAGGGCCAAACATGAATTTAACGTCCAGCTGAATTTGAAAAGCGAAGAACAAGTCAGAAAGCTATCAGCAACTATTGCTGAGAAGGAAAGTGAGCTTGTCGCGTTGAGACATCAATTGAAAGCTGAAAATCAAACTGCGGCATCAACTGCATCGATATTGGAGAAGAGTGAGAGTTTGCTTAAGAAATCAGTTGCGGATAAGGCAGCACTTCAAAGCAAGTTAGATGAAACTAAAACTAAAGTCGACAAGCTTCAGGAAATTGAAGTCAAATACATTGAATTGGACACTAGATTCAAAGAACAACAGAAGAAACTTCAAGACTCGGAATCGCAGCATGCAATATCAAAAAGTTCCTTAAAAACTATCACAGCGGAGAAAGCGGCTTTAGCCAATTCTCACCATGAATTGAAACAGCTTGAACAAGAGCATGAATCCCTTGCAGTTGTAAAAAGTAAGTTGGAAGAACGTTTGAAGAAGTTGGAAGCTGATGAATGTTCAACGAAGAAAATGATGGTCGAGCATGTTGAGAAGAACCAAGCTTTGAATGAAGAGTTGAAAACAGCTAAACAATCCCGCGAAGACGAGAAGGCGAGATTGCTTGATGAGGTCAAGCAATCGAAACTGGCATATAGAACAATTCAGGCTGAGTTGGATACTGCAACTGCTAAACTGAACACATTATCCGAATCTAGTGTTCAAGTGGATAAACTCAAGCAACAGGTTAGTGAATTGAATGAGAAACTAAACCTGGCAACTGAAGATCAGTCTAAAACAATCGCCGATCGCGAAACAGCAATATCTTCGTTGAATAAGGTCACCGAAGAGAAGACAGAACTTGTACACCATATCAAAGAGATGAAAGAACAGGCGCAATCTAGCAAACTCGCTAACTCGAAATATGAAGAGGAAATTGAAAAATTGAATAAGAAGATTGAGGATATGGCAAAAGCTGATGTTGAAGCCAAACTCAAACAGGAAGTGACAACTTTGAAGACTCAATTAAAACAAGCTGAGTCTACTGTTGGTGAATTGCAAACCAAATTGAACTCACATCAATCGATCGCTGACGACAAGGCCAAACTTGACACTGAACTTTCAAAGTTGAAAGCCGAGAGATTACAAGAAACTGACATGCTCAATAAAGAGTTGGTCTCCCTCAAGAAACAAGTCGTAACAATGAACGCTATCACAAACGAGAATGAAGAACTCAAAGTCAGATTACAAGCAAAAGCTCAAGAATCACAACCCGCCAACTCTGACGAACTCGAATCCCTTAAAAAAGAGAACCTTGCTTTGAAGATGAGGAGTGAATCTCTAGTGGATAAATCGGAACTAGACGATCTCATGTTGTTGCTCACTGATGTTGATGAGACCAAAAACAAGTACAAGAAGAAATTGAAGGCGTTGGGTGAAGCTGTCTCCAGCGATGAGGAGAGTGATGATGGGTCTGACGAAGGTTCAGATGAAGAGTAGTCATGCATTATTGCATTGTACATATTAAAACATAATAGGCAAGTCCAATTCGAGTGTAGGTAGTTTCTGAGCCATAGTTTCATGTTGACTGAAAACGGTTGAGAAAAGTAGAGTGAAATATAAAATTATTCACCAGAGAATGCAAAGTAAATGATATTATTGATAGACTCATACGATTCGTTTACCAACAACCTTGCACATCTAGTGAAGGACAATGCCCACCAGGAGGTGATTGTCATCCATAACGACAGTTTCAAGCCCGACGAGTATGAAAAATTTTTTACAGAATACATTCCATTATTTGATTTCTTAGTGTTTGGACCTGGTCCTGGACATCCCTCGATAGAGAGTGATGTAGGTATCATTGGTTGGTTGTTTCGCAAGTATAGACAAGACCTGCAATCAATTCCGATTCCTATATTGGGAATTTGCCTTGGGTTTCAGAGTCTATGCCATGAGTTTGGCAATGAGGTTAAGAGATTAGAGCATGTACGGCATGGACAGGTGTACGATATGTTCCCATGCAAACAAGACAACGTCCAAGACGCGTTCTTCTCGAGTATCAAGAGCGTCAGCTTAAAAGGTGTGAGATATCATTCGTTGTATGTTCAAAATGTGAACGATGAGCTAGTGCCGTTGGCGTACTGTAACGATGATGATGAGAGAATTCTAATGGCAGTAAAACATCGAAAGTATCCATTTTATGGGGTACAATATCATCCCGAGTCAATTTGCTCCTCGAATGGTGGAGACTTGATCAAGGATTTCAACAAAGTCGCTACTGATTACAACAATGCCTATCGTTGCGATAGATCCCCCAAGAATAAGGAAACACTAATCAACAACCTCAAGTCGATATACTCAGTATCATTCAAGTATCTCATTGAGGATGGGAAATTTAGTTCGAAGTCGAACCCAAAGATTTATTTGAAAAAGTTTGCATTGAGTGATGGAATAGATCCAGTTGATGTGTGTGATCATTTGCGAAGGTCGAACAATAACGTGACTAACTTTATACTCTTGAACTCTGCATCATTTCCTGGGGATTGGTCAATGATTGGTTTACCTATAGAGAACCAAACACAATTCATTACTCATTCAGTCGATGACCCGAAATCAATTCATATCCATAAATACCTATCAACCGTCAAAGAAACGTTGACCTTGGCTCAAGACAAGACTGTGTGGAACTATATTGGCGATCAAATGAAATCAAATTATATCTCTCGTGAGTCGATAAATGCAGAATTGGGCAAACACCATGATCGAGATATTCCATTTTTCGGAGGGTATATGGGTATTATAGCGTACGAGGAAGGCCAGCATGTGAATCCAATTAAATTGGGGTCATTCTGCAACAATTCGACCCCGGACTTAAAACTTGCATTCATAGAGCGTTTTATTGTATTTGACCACAAGTCAAAGAGCTGGTTTTTGATATCGATAAACCCTGTCGATGAATCCCAATGGGGTGACGAATTGCTCAACAAATTGACCACCACACCAAAAATTGACCCTACCTCAATCCCTAATTCCGTCAAAGATTTAGCTGGAGATGATAAAGATAGCATCAAGTTTGAATTGCCCGATTACGAAACTTATAGAAAGCAATTTGAAGCATGTCAAGAGTATTTGCACCTGGGTGATTCGTACGAATTGTGTTTAACCACGCCGCTGAAAATCGAACTACCCGCATTCATTGATCCCTGGGATATTTACAAGATCTTGACATTGCGGAAAAACCCTTCACCATTCTCATGCTATATGGAATTCAATGATTGTATCTTGATATCGTCGTCGCCAGAAAGATTTCTTTCTTGGAAACAGAATGAAGCTGGCAACCGGGTATGTCAATTGAGACCGATCAAAGGCACAGTGAAAAACACTCCTGAAGTTGATTTGGAATTAGCAACAAAAATTCTCAAAACTCCCAAAGAAATGGGAGAGAATTTGATGATTGTTGACTTGATTCGACATGATTTGTTCCAATTCTTGGAAAATGTCAATGTGTCACAACTCATGGCGGTGGAAGAGTACAAGACGGTGTACCAGCTAGTGAGCGTCATCAGTGGAGAATTGTATAAAGAAGGGTACAAGGGATTGGATGTTTTGCACAATTCATTACCTCCAGGCTCCATGACTGGGGCGCCGAAGAAACGATCGGTGGAGATATTACAAGATATTGAAGTATTGCAGAAACACTCGATCGCCGGTGGCAGACGAGGACTATACAGTGGTGTTGTAGGTTACTTGTCGGTCACCGATGAATCAGACTGGTCGGTGATCATTAGATCTGTCTACCACTACACCGACGATATCGAAAACACCAACAACGTCAAATTGTGGAGAATCGGAGCGGGTGGAGCCATCACCGTGCTCAGTGACGTTGACGGAGAGTGGGAGGAGATGGAATTGAAGCTCACTTCTGCCCTCCAAGCCTTTTCTTGATCCACTGCTCCTTCATTTGTAAATTGCTTGTAAATATAATTATTAGTTATGTAGAGTCACGTGATAGATAAATTTTCTTCGACACTTTCAAAATTTGAAGGTCAAAAATTATACAATCAACAGTATAACCATGTCGTTCTTTGGTTTTGATCCTCGAGGACCTAATCAAAACGCTTCAGAAGCATATGAATTTCAAGATACGTATGAGGGTCTTGGCGAACAGTTGAATGAGGCTGACGATGAGTTCAATGATGAGACATTTGGCAACACCAAGCAAGTGGGAAAAGACTTTAGATTTGGCAACGATTCAGAGGACCAGCAACCTCGGCAACAACAGCCAATGATGCACCAGAATCCCAATGTGACATATGCGCAAGCGGCACACACTTCAATTAACGACGATCAGTTCATGCAAGACTTATGGGGATCCACCAATGCACCTAGTCAGGGAAATCAAGACCAACAGGGTCAGAGACAACAACAAGAGAAGAAGATTTTGTCGTTGGAGGAAATTGAAGCCCAGTTGACTGCAATTGATTCTAAGCAACAACAGCTGCAGCAACATCAGTACCCTCCGCAACATTATGGTATGCCACCTCCGCAGTTTGGAGGCTACATGATGCCACCGAATGGATACATGCCAGCTCCCTATGGACAATATCCTAATATGCCAAATCAACAGTATGCGCCAATGCCTAATATGCAACCACATATGATGCCTATGCAACAACCTCAACCAGTAGTACAAGAAGAGCCAATTGCTGCTAGTATCCCAAGAGATGTTGCAATTGAACAAGAGCCACAAGCTAACGTTGACTTGTCGCACTTCCCAATCTTGGGTGCCAAAGGTAATCAACAAGTCCCCACGATTCTCCAAAGAAACACACAAGGACAAGGACAAGGACAAGGACAAGGACAAGGACAAAATCAAAGACCTGGCCGTGATAACCGTCAAGTTCAGTATCAAAACCAACAGCAAAGTCAACACTCGAATCAGTATCAGCAACGCCATCAACATCAACAACCACAAGACTTAACCCCAGAGCAAGAGGCTAAATTCTCAAAAAGACAAGAGAAGGTTGCTCGTATCATGAAATACTCGGGTATCATGAATCCAAAAGATAAAGACTTCGTCACCAGATTCCAATTGTCCCAAATTGTCACTGAAGATCCGTATAATGAAGATTTCTATGCACAAGTTTTCAAAGTCATTCATCCAAAAGCAATCAACACTTCGTTGGATCAGGACACTCAACACAATTCAATTGCACAAGCCTATTTGGAGCAAAGCGGTCACAGATTAGGTGGTCGTTATAAACGTGCTGATGTCGCCTTGCAAAGAATGCAACAACAAGTGCAAAAGGCAGTGACTGTGGCCAAAGAAAGACCAAAGTTGACCCAGTACGCCAGAGAAGGTGCTTTAGGTAAAATCTCATTTGGTAATGGTAAAAAACCAAGACAGCAATTGGAGATCATCAGTAAAGCCGCTCAAAGAGAAAAGGAAAGACAAGAAGCTGCTAAACGAGACGGCATTGACGTACCTGCTGATGATTCTAAAGCAGAAAACCCATCGATTTCTGTACCATCGACCGGGGTTAATAAATACTCCAAAAAGGACATTATGAGTATTATCGAGAATATTATTTCAAACCTCATGAATGTCGAGAGCGAATCAAGAACACAATCGACAGTAGACACGGAAAAATTATGGGAGTCGTTGAAGGTATTAGAACAGCCTTCTTCATCGGGAGATGACGAATCAGAGGTAAATCCATTTATACAGTGTTTGAATTACAACAAGGCCTTAAAGGTATTACTGCGTACATTCAAATTCTTGACAAGAGAGCAAATATTGACTATTGTCACTTTAATTATGTCGAATTTGGAAAATCTCACAGTTATCAAGCACGGATCTTACACAACTTACGACAATAAGAAAGTCCCCGAATCAATCTTGAGATTAGTTGATGCATATTCCATGACATTCACCAAGGTTTTGATGAACTCAGTCTTGGATTTCAAGTTCAATGAGATTATTGGTTTGTTAGTAATCTTGATTGAACACAATAATGTTTCATTCGTGTCCACTACCAAGGTTGGGTTATCAATTTTGACCACCTTGCTTTCTCGTGCTGAGTTGATCATAGGCGAAGGTACAATTTCTGCTACCGACCTTTCGGAATGGACGTCATGTTATGATGAACTATTCACATCCTTAGAATCACGTATTGCCGCTATTTTCCCACCAAATCCTGAAGATGTCGATGATGGGTCATCAAGAGAAAATTATGTCTGGCAATTTTTAGCCACCTTATCATTAGGCGGAAAATTAAGCCATCAAAGAATAATAGTTGACGAAGTCAGGGATGAAATTTTCGGAGTTATGAGTAGAGCGAAGGCTATTGACAATGCAGATTCTGCGAACCTCTACAAAAAGCAGAATTTGTTGAACAATTTGAACATGTTCTTAGTAGTCATGGGACTTGTTGCTGATGAGAATGAAATTAGAGAATTACAAAATTAGATGGTACCTTTTTGGATAGTTTCTATATCATAGAATAAGAATATACCTAGAATCACAACTGACTATGTGTGGGTATTGTAAAGTCCTTATCGTAACACGAACTTTTGTGCCAATGAAATGAATCTGGAGTTGTAAAGTTAGAACCGCCAAAATTGAAGTCTTCCAAGACCAGCTCTTCTGTACTACTGTTTTCGGGGTTGCCTTTCGAATTCATGGTGAATATATCAAATCCATCCTCTTTTAAACTCGCATTAGACGATGACGGAGAAACAGAATTTGAGTACTCTGGTGCTTTGAAGCAATGCTGACGAACAGGTTCAGGTTGTGTGGCTTGCTGATAGGTAATTGGGGAACCTGGGACACTTTGTAGCGGCATCAAAGGTCTTAGTTCATGATATGATTCTGGTAACTCCAGGTTTTCTGAGAGGAATGGAGGTAACAAATCCGAATTCACTGTTGGTGATGCCGATGGAGATGTGATATTGAATTGTCGAAGAGAGCTGGTTGATTGCGTAGGACTGGTCCCCGTAGCTGAGGCGTTTGTAGCTTTCGAGATGGTGATGGGTATAAATGATTTTCGGTAGGTGTATGTTGCCTTGGAAGGAGTTTTTGTAGTCAAGGCCACTATTAGTTGTTTGTTCAATTGTTTTTGTTGGTTCAACAGTCGTTGCATCAGTTCGGCTTCTACTTTGTGTTTTTCGAGGGTTTGTTGGTGATATTTTAGTAAAGCGTTGTATTCTAGTCTGAAATCAACCTGGTTCTCTTGAGATTGTTGTAGTGCAGTTGAGCAAGAAAAGCGGTTTGGATTTCGGTAGTCGTTGGTTAGGATTGTCGCATTCAACGGCTGGGTACTATTGTTTAGTTGTTTTTGGAGATTGTCGTGGTTATAAGATTGTTGAATGTATTTCAAAGTTGACGGGTGGTGAAATATTTGTACATTGGCAGCATCGACAGTCAAGTTTGTGTATGTAGTGATGTCTAGTTTTGAGTTTTGGTCGAGTTCTTTGGTGGTGCTACAACTCAAGATTTCTTCGGACAACGACATATTACCCGAGTTCTTCACTTTGACGGTAGTTTGGGTTGAGTTTTCGTTGGTGTCATTGTCTTGCAAACCTTGTAGTTTTGCAAAATCGGCATTGATTTCCGACAGAGAGTCTACTTTGAACATTTGTTGCGAAAGATCTTGTTCAGGTCCCAAGTCATCTTCAGCTTGCAGTATTGACACCAAATCTAGTTTGTCCAAGTCGATGTTATGGCTAACTGGCGATGAGATACTCATGGGTGATTTTGGTTTGGCGTCATGTTTGAAATTTTTCAGACTTCGAAAGTTTCGATTAAATAGCTGGATGATACTAGTTCTCCTCGACGGTTGGTCTTGGTCAGAGTTTTGCTTTTTGAATAGACCTCGAAAACTCATATCCCAAACATTGAATGATAATTTTTGGTCAATGGGATTATATGGGTATTATCAGATTCTTGTATGCTGCACAAGATCGATATTAGCTTTTGGGGCAAATATGTACAGTGGTTACTCAATAGCTCGAAGTTGACAAGAATAATTTTCCAGGCTTTAACCACTGATACATTGGAAATAATTTATGGTTCCAGAAATTGGTCGATTTGCTTGGATTTATAATTCCATTCTACTCAATTTGGAGTGTTTACTTTTGTTGTTGATCAAAAATCTCAAACTGGTCGACATTGGCTTAGGTCCGGAACACTATTGTTTCTCGATCTATCCTGCCCATTGTCCTCATCAATGCCATAGCGTACCTAAGATCACCGTTTACCAATGATGCAAAAAATGGGTTGCATCAATGTTTGCAATTTGGCCCAAATAGGAAATGATTGACTTAAAATATTAAACACCACAGTGAGGAAACAATTACGAACAACATGGCACCAGTTGTCAAACCTTATTGGTTTTGGTGCATCGTGCGCGCTTCGTAGTAGGCTTTCGCAGTGATATTAAGGTTTGATGTGTTTGCAAAACAAAGAAACAGGGTGATAATTGTTGATAATCGCGTTACAATCAATCATTTTTGTTCGATTGAACACCAACGTCCCGCTTAACTCGGCTGTACTCAATGGGGCAGAAAGGATGCTTAGCCATTATTTGTTCGTGGCATGTGTGGACAATACTGACTTGTTACATACTTCTCACCTAGTTTGTACGTACAGCATGCAACGAGGTTAATTGGGAAATATTTTTCTTGGGTCTGGTTCAGGTTTAGCCCAAGTGTCAGCCGACATTGTGGTATAATACAACCGTCAATGGCAGGTGTCAATCTTGTTCTTTTTATTAAATTCATACTCAACATTATAAAGTTTGCGGGTAGTTCTCTCATTTTCAATTTACCTCCAGTTTTAGAAATAATCATCCAACTAAAGTTTTACGGATAGTTATTTTTTATATCCGTTCTCGCTCAACCATTCGGAAATGACCTTATAATCACGAGTGGCCCAAGTACCCTTGGCAGTGATGATATCTAAAGCTTGTGCTAACCCTTGGTCGTACCCTTTGGTGTTCTTTTTGGCAAAGAATTCTTCAACCTGTTGTTTTTGCTCCTTCTTAGTGAAACCAGAAGTGGCAATGGTTACCACTGAACCCAACATTGACAAGCCTGGAGGTAATAATTTGTAAACCTCGTCCCAGTTGACAGTCAACCACGACCATAACTTTTCAATCCCCTTCCTGTGGGCCCTTAAACCTTGCATGGGGATGTAGATATCTTGTTGTTTGATGACATCGGTCTTCAATAACAAGCCAGTAACGCGGTCCAAAATAGAATCGCTGTTGAACCTACCAAACGCTCTCAAGGCCGAGATTTTCTCTTCGGTCGAGTTTGGGTTTTTGTAGATCTTCAACAACTGGTTGTACTCTTCTTCGTCACCGTTTTTAGCAATGGAGTTGAATACAGAGGCTCTGATATTTGGATGGATGGCTTTAGAGTCTCCACCAATATACTTTTCAAACGCTTGTTTACCGTAATCGATAGCTGGTTGATAACCTGATGCAATTGCAGAAGAAAACATTGATGATTTCAATTGCTGAGTAGCAAACGAATCGGAATCGGAGAATTCCCAACCAATCTCATTCAATTTCTTCTCGACTAACCCAACAGTGAAGTTGTTCAATGCATCCTTCACGCTTTGATCTTCAAATATAAATGCGGCCTTGATTGAGCCAATTCTTGTCAAAATTTCGTCCCAAACAACATAGTTGGCTTCGTTCGACCATGATTGAATCAAGTTCAATAACGAGGTCGTCTCGATTGAGCCAGAAGAGGCTAAAGAACCAGCGTCGGCGACTAACCCAACTCTGTCTTCAACTGATAACTTTCCATCAACACCTGCTTTACCTAATTTGATCCATCTTTCAGATTCATACGCCGTTCTATATATACCAGATTGATCACCGTTAATCTTGAAAAAATCATCTTTGTCTGACAAGTCAAGGGTTTTGGATCTGTCATTCAATACTAATGATTCATCGATTCCATCGGCAGTTTTCAATCCTAAGAAAACCGGATAGATAACTTTATCCTCTTCTGGTTTGACGTCACCAGTAGCCAAGTACCTGTTTTGAGTCAACTTAACTTTACCATCACCCAATTCTTCAACCTTAACTAATGGGAACCCAATGTTTTTGGTCCAGATGTCCATAACTGCAACAACATCTTTACCAGACTCTTTGGCTAAAGCTTCCCACAAATCGGAAGTTTGTGTATTGCCCCATTTGTGTTTCTTCAAGTAGTTGGAGACACCTTTGATGAACACATCTTCTCCCAACCATTTACTAATCATTTTCAATAATGATGAACCCTTAGAATAACTGATGGCATCAAAAATTTGATTGATTTCATCAGCTTTCTTGACTGGGACTTCGATTGGGTGACTCGATCTCAAACTATCCAAATTCAAAGCATGTTGCAATGAATCAGTTACGTATGATTCCCAAACTTTCCAATCTGGGTACAATTCGTTACATGCGTACCATGACATCCAAGTGGCGAAACCTTCGTTCAACCATAAACCTTCCCACCAGTCCATAGTAACTAAGTTACCAAACCATTGATGGGCTAACTCGTGCATAACAACTTCAGTGACTCTCTGTTTGGTGTTGACATTAGAGTTTTCCGGGTCCAATAACAAGTCAACAGTTCTGTAGGTGATCAAACCGTAGTTTTCCATAGCACCAGCGGAAAAGTCGTGAATAGCTACCATATCCATCTTTGGTAATGGATAAGGAATATCAAACTTCTTGTCGAAGAACTTCAAGGTTTTAGCAGCAATGTCGGCCGAGTATTGACCCAAATGTTCGGAACCTGGGGTAGCCCAGACCTTGATTGGGACACGGTAGTCGTTATTCTCAATGTATTTTAAGTCACCAACGATAAATGCTACCAAGTACGTCGACATCAATGGAGTAGTGTTGAAGACAACTTTCTTGGTGTTATCCTTCAAGTCGACAGTCTCTTTTTCATCCATATTTGACAAACACACCAAGTTTTTGTCAGCAATCAAGCTGATGGAGAATTTGGCTTTAGCTGATGGTTCGTCGTAACATGGGAAAGCTCTTCTACAATCAGTTGGTTCCATTTGGGTGGTGGCGAGGTATTTGGTTTCGCCATCTTCAACATAACTCGATCTGTAGAACCCAGCCATTTTATCGTTAAGAATACCAGAGTATACCAACGACAACAAAGCAGTAGAGTCCTTCTTGATCTCGTCAAATTTGAACTCGACAATTTGTTCTTCTTCATTGAAATCAATCTTGTCAATCTTTTGCGAGTTGATTTCAGCCGAGGAAATCTTAATATCCAAGCAATTCAATTTAATGAATGAAGTATCCTTCAACACTTTGAAGTCAATTTTCAATTGACCATCAAATGTGAAATCGGTGAAATTGGGTTTCAACGTCAAGTCATAGTGCAATGGCTTGACGTTAGAAGGCAACACTTCCCTTTGCACGTTCATAGAACCAGATGTTGAGTTACACATTGAACAGTACCGTTTGTATATATAATTCCTTCCAATTGATCGCAAAGAATTGATAGGGTTCAATCTCAATAAATTCATCAACGGTGAATAATTTATAGTTGGTTTTGGATTTTTCGTCACCATTGCGAAAAGCCACTCATGGACATGGATACTTCTCCACCACCAGTCAAGCGACTGGCACTGCCAATTGAGGGAGTCGGTGTATTGCGACACACTCTGCGTAGATGTTGGGGTGATCTTGTATTTAAATTCAACGTGGTCAAAAAGATTAGGCTGCCAATGCAAAGTATATCCATGGGTGGACCAATTTTTGGCTGCATCGACCAGGTGCGAGGCTCATGCAGTGTTGTGCATGGGAGCGACACCCACTGTAAGCATTGGAGTTGTTCGATTGGTGTTGAAGGTAGAATCCCAACACCACATTAATTGACTCGTACCATTTCTGATTGAATATTGAGCACCAAATGTATCAATGTTACTGCCAACCATGCAGACTGAAAATATACACTTGTTCAGTGGGTTTTGTATTGAGGTTCGCCAAATTATTGTACTTTTACCAATTGATGCCAATTTATGCAAATCGCTAACAAGTACAGAATCGTCACCATCAGTGTCAACCAAACACCACGTCGTTGGCTAGAAATGTCTAACATAATTTTCTCAAACACAGTAAGTGTACTATAACACTGCCACGTAAACTCATGCACTCACAATCCAACAACACAACCACACTCCAACCCAGCCAACCCCAAACACCATTATAACACCATCATAACACCACCATAACATACCACCACCTTTTAGCACTTGAACTAAACCACCCACATACTTAACACACCGCTCTATTTAGTAGGCAAATTTTTGGTTGCAAAATCGCACATTGCCACTTCCCACAATAAATCCGAGTGAACAGATTGGAGGAAAGGCAACTGATGGTGTTATCAACACCAGACTTGGTAAGTACTATATCATATGAGTTCACACTTTGCATCCTACCAATTGACACATACTTTCCTGAATTAACAATCTTGACTACCTGTTGAACTTTCTCTTGAATCATCTACACTATGTGTTACACACTTACCACATACACACTTAGATTTTCACTAAGTGTTATACTGTTCTTGAATACTTCTACCCTATATGTTCCACTCTCCTTCATAGATCTACAACTACAGCATCTTACTCATCTGCCGGTCGCTTATTTTGACATCGCTGCATTGTGGTAATCATACGTCACGTCAACCCCACAAAACAAAAGAACAGCAATAACAACTACAAACAATACCACAACAAGATACACTTTGCCTACAACTAAAGTTTTAAGAAAGAACTTAAACCATAATTGTTTATTTGGTTGTTTTGGTGGTTTTTATAGTTTGGTGGTGGTTTGTATGTGCACGTGCCTCATACAAATTCAAGTAACCACCAAGGTTTTTTTCTCTCTCTTGTGGTAAGGCTAAAGATCAGATTGTATGGCAAAGCAATTGAACCAGCAGAGATTGTTGGTGTGGTAGCATGGTTATAGATGCTGATGGGGTTGCTACGACTGCTATGGGTGACGGCGACCAGTTTTTGAAACAGGAATTGCCGATTCAGTACGATGCGCTGGTGGTGCACCACGATTCGAATGGGGTCCAGAGCTATGGGGGTTCAGCTACGGTAGCGTCAAGCACAGGGTTGACATATAACAATGCCGAGGTGGTCACAGACACCAAGACCGATAAGAATACGCCGCCAACAATACCCACGCATGGGTACGTCCACGGCCATATCCACAAACATAAGGACCACACCCACATCCACGGACACATCCACAACCACGACCATGAATTACATCAACTAGACCCATGCGACTACCAGTTGGACTGCAACGATATCTTCTGCGACGATGTCGACGCCAGCGCTGCCAGCGCTAACGATAACTGCAACTACTTCATCGACTGCAACGACCAGATCTACGACCAGGACTTGTGTTGCGATGACCCATTGCCAAACTTATACTGCCAGGCAAGCTCAAATAAATTGATATTCAACGACTTGATCAATAACGTCAACCAGAATATCAACTACAAAAAGCAGAAACTCTCGCAAGACTTTCAAATCCATTTCCCCCACGATTGCCACCCCTTGGGAGACGACGAAAGTGTGAATGTTGGAAATGACCCGGGAGTCGGTGCTGGTTCTGGTGCTGGTGCTGGTGTTGGCACCACTGGTAGCACCACTACTGGTAATGCTGGCGCCGTTGGTGCCAACGCCAATCACCATTTCCATCAATTATGTTTCCACGCCACCATCCCTAACGAAACTGATGTAAATGACTCGAAAAAAATGCCCGAGTTCCCAATAAGCGAATCGTTCGAGTCGTCGTCGTCGACGCTCACGCCCACAAACCCAACATCAACAACATCAGCCACGTCAATGGAACAGTCAGCGTCAGACCAACTCATGTCCGACTACGACTTCTTTGTCCAGTTCAACAACTTCAACCAGTTGATGGACCAGAATGCAGCGCTCGACTCGGTATCGGCCGACAATTTCTCGTGTCAGTGGGACAATTGCTTCAAAAGAATCGACGACAACACCTTCATCAACCACTTGATCAAAGATCATATCAAACAAGAGTTTGTCGAGCCAGCAAAAACATACCACTGCGAGTGGAAGAATTGCAACTTCCACAATGACAACTTGAAGGGACTACTATCACATATCAATGACCATAGATCAGACAATAACGAGAAATTCAACCACTTGCTCAACCATAAAAACTCATCATTGCCAATACTAACCTCGTCACTAACCCCCAACACGAATTCACCCGAGTCGGTCAATATCACCCAAATGAAAATCATGCCCAAAAAGAACTGTACGGGCGGTACTCACGATAAGAATAATACCTGTAAATGGCAGACCGGTAAGGACATGAATGGTTACCCCATACCGTGTAACAAGACCCACAAAACTCCGGGAGACTTGCAAAACCATTTAATCAACGACCATATTGGTGCTGGGAAATCGTTATACAACTGCCAGTGGATCTGCTGTGAACGACATAATGGTAAAGTATTCACTCAACGCCAGAAACTTTTGAGACATATTCACATACACACAAATTACCGGCCTTGCAAATGCGAATTGTGCGGAGCAACCTTCGCCGTTGATTCAATGTTGAAACAACACTTGCGAACGCATTCGGGAGAGAAACCGTTCGAGTGCCAGATCTGCCATAAGAAGTTCGCCACGAGCTCGTCTTTATCAATTCACAATCGAGTTCACACTGGTGAGAAACCATTGATTTGCAAATACCCCAATTGCGGTAAACGATTCAGTGAATCTTCCAACTTAACCAAACATATGAAAATCCATTTGAAATCGTATACTTGTGAAGTATGCGGTGAGGAATTCGACAAGAAACCAGAGTTCACCAAACACTTGAAGTCACATAAAGACAATTCAATCAAGAATCTACAAACAAACTTAAATCATGTGAGAGTATGAATAGGATATAATTAAAGGCATTTAATAAACAATCAGGGTATATATCAAGAGCTTTCTTTGCTTGTAACCAAATTTACATTATTATATACAGGACATTCTGATGTCAATTTTTCAGTCTCTCGTGAAGACGATGTCGTTTGTTGAACGTTAGCATTCCATATGAGACCCACCCCAATAGCTTTCAAGGCAGTGAGGATAGCGGCCTTACCCAAAGAAGTCCCATTATATGCTGTACCGGAACTTTCGTTGATTTCGTACAAAGACTTGCCAAATAATGGGTTTGGTGAAAAGAACTACTCCATAAGTAAATCCAAATACAAGCAATGGCCTGTGTACTTGAAGATCCAGAACACAAAGATAACTACTGAAATCAAGAGGATAAAAGGTGACCTCAACCAATTCAAAGATGACTTATTGAAAATCAACCCAAACTACAAAATCAGTGTGAACCAACGCATTGGGTATGTAAACATCAAAGGTGATGTAGTTGAACAACTCAAACAAAAATTCGATGAAAACTTATGACTACTCGATCAAGAGTCCTTGTATATACCATATATTACAAATTAATATTTCAGATGAACATTAGAAACAGAGTAGCAGACAACATCTAATGCGATAGCGTGTTAAATATCCATGGCACTAACCTCAGATGTAGGAGTTGAGTTACTATCGTTCCCAAATGCAGCTTGTCTTATACTAAGCATCCAAGGATCATTCAACAACTCAGCTGCACTAGGTCGTTTGCGAGAATCGTGTTCTAAACATCTGGCAACAAACTTGATACCTGCCTCACTCAACTGATCAGTCGAAGGTAGTTGTGGTTTATGGCCAGCGGCAATATGGTACATTATCGCCCACTCATTGTCGAGGTTAGCCCAGGGTCTTCTCCCGGTAGCCATCTCCAACACACAACAACCCAACGACCAGATATCAACAACCCCATTCCTGGCAATCGATCCACCAGTTATGACTTCAGGGGACATGTACATCGGTGTACCGGTCATAGAATTGATGTTCTCACCATTGTTCACTGGTCTGGTTCCTATCGATTTCATAGCGCGAGTTCTGCCGCTAGTTGCAATGACCTTCGCAGCACCAAAATCAACAAACTTAACCACACCATTATGATCTAATAAAATGTTTTCCGGTTTGATGTCACGATGCACTATACCAGATTGATGCAAATACGCCAACCCTTCCAACATCTGTAAAGTATAAATTTGGATTACCAATTCATCTTCAATACGACCGTGTGTCAATAAGCCAGCAAGTGACCCACCCTCACAGAATTCCATGAATATATACACCTTGTCACGATGAACCTCCACACCATAATACTGTACAACATTTGGATGATTCAACATTTCAAGCACTGTCATTTCCTCTTTGATAGATGAGACAATATTTTTGATCGACTGGCTATCATGAAACCTGATTTCCTTCACTGCCATAACAGCTCCAGTGTCCAAATCAACACCAACATAAACACTACCAAACGTACCGCCGCCAACAAACCTTCCCTTTTGCCATCTTATCGAAACACTCGAGAAGGAAGATGCTAGAAGAGTGACAAATTGATATTCCAGATCAGAAACATCAATGACTTTACCAATTGATTCTATCTGCTCCTGCAAGCCGTGTCTATATTCCTCAATCTGTCCAATCTCTTTCATGACATCTTCGTGGTAAACTTCCAAGATATATTCATCGTCTTGTGCTCGTTCAATCTTATGTCTTTGAGAAGTCCATTTCATCAAATTTTTCTTCTCAGCTTCACTGGAACGTGCACCCATGATATCGAAGTGTGATATCAATAGCGACATACACCTTGCAACCCTAGATTTCAAAATATTGAATTGCTCATCACTCAACACGAGAACGTTGAATCCTCTTGTCATATCCATAGCAAACTCTAATGCAAGTACACACCATCGAAAGGTTTTTCTATCGGTTGGATCACAATCATCGCAGATGAAGCTAACCCACCCGATTGAAAGCTGAATCAATTTCATGATAACGGTTGATTTCCTTGAAGAATCTAAGTTTCTAACTGAGCTCTTCCCAAAATCTTTAGCATACACGTAGAAATTGTTGATCAAGCCCTGGTATCCACCTTCAGGAGATATCTCCTTACATTTCGATTTGACAATCTTCACTGAGTCCAAAACCGCCAACGACATCTTGAAGAAGACTTTATTGATTTTGGTAAGATCATGATGAACTCGTGCAAGAGAACATCTTTGTTCTATTGGACTCATTAGCCCGCCCACATCCATGATATCACTGACAATATCTAAGAACTTCTCCCTCACCATGTGCAAACTATAATAAGGCAACTTGGTAATCAACAACATCTGGCCAACCTTTACATCCGTTATGGGGACATCTTTGATCTCTAAAGTCACAACATTACCCTCCCAGACTATCGGCTTTGGAGGACATAAAGCCAATATATAAGCAGACGAATTTGGGAATAATGGAAATGCTTGGGAAAATTCATCCTCCTCTTGCTCAAGCTCGTTTCGAAAGACTCGCAATAAGTTTGCAAACTCGGTCCGTGTTTCATGAGGATCGCAACCAATGTATGAACCATTAATTATCTTCAAAATCTCTTGATCATTTCCCAAAAGTTCACCACTTGCAAAAAAATATGTCCCGTGTCTCTCGACGGTCCCAGTGTATACGAGGAAATGATTGGTGGACTTCAATACATCTAATAGTAACTTGGTTCGATTTCTAGGGGTCGTTGGTAAGTTGAAGACCAAAGAGTTAGTGAAATCTCGTGATATTTCACCTGTGAACCTCGCCAACTTACGTCTTAATTGACCGAAGTTCTCTGTTGTGGACGCATACCAACGTATTAGATCAGCCGAGCCAAATTTAGTTTGTGGGTTCCTGATCTGATTATTGAAGTATGCCAGTAATCTATGGATCAATTTCAGGGTTAATAATGTTATTTGTTCAGCAACTACAACACTTCCACCTTCGATAAAATTACCAAGATTCTTCAAATAGTTCCAAGCATCTTCCAATTCTTCTGGTTCTTTGAACGTTCGGAAATTTGTTGGAGATCTAGAACTATCCAATAACTTTCGATTCAATAGTACTAGATAGTATTTGACACAACCCAACACAACTTGGTCGAAATCCAGATTCTCACCTTCAAACAAGTCCCCCAATATCCAGGTCCGTGCATGATCTGGTTTGGAGTATTCCTGAATACCCAGTTTAACTTCTAATGCAATAGTTATGTACGATTTGAAGTCATCAATCATTTGGTCAATCATCATCAAGGTTGGATTCTGTAACTTCATCGCATACCCCAACCTCACATTGATTATCTCCTTAATGAGTTTCATCGGTATCAAACAAATCTGAATCAAATCGTGAATGTAGTCAGGAAGTTTCATGATTTCAAAATAATGTCCCAATTTGATGTATGTGTCCTTACACTTGATCATCCACGGCGTTATTGGATTGAATATTCGTTTTCTGAAAATTGTTTGGACATCTTTCTCCTTCATCAATCGTTCTGCTAATGATTTCTTATCTTCATCGAATAATGTTTGGTCAGTCTCTTCCAATTTGATTTCATTCTTGCCCTTGGAAATGTCTAGTTCATCATTACCTATCCAAGCCTTCAATGAGTCAGTTTCTCGACTTATTGCATTGGTGATCGTAAACCAGGCATTGAGCGCGTCGATTCTATTGCTGAATTCAACTTCGCCACAAGCGGGCTTTTCCACTCTCATCTCTTCAAATGTTCTCCATAACCCACAGGCTGTTTCCCAGGTGCTAAGGGTCTCCGCTACTTGCTTTCTTGGTGGATTTGTTTCTATATCGGCGTAACTTATTTCGAACAGACTGATATCGGAGATGATCGAGTCGACCAAGGTTCTTCTATATTGGATAATCTTACGCTGATCTTCCACCGTTCGATTCAAAAGCTTAGCTCGTATTCCGTACCACAAGTTCTCCTTATATACCGCCAACAATAATGATTCTTGCGAGTTTTCCGGATTATTGTTATCGATAATTTTGATCTTCTCCGATTTGACCACATCCCCCGTCAAAACACTAGTTAACATTGACTGCCATTCAAGACGTTCTAGTACCATCGGATCATCAACATTGTCTTTGGATAGTTGGGTGATGTTTTTATTCGGGTTTATTACAGTGTCACCAATTTTCATGTCTGAAAATGCAACATTGAAATCAATTTGGTAGTTGTCATCATCTAAGTTACCAAGCAACTCAGTGGTGTCGCTGTGTACGTCTTCATCATCATCTTCCTCTTCGTCGTTCACGTTCTCTTCTCGTAGTTCGTTAGCACCGCTTATTCCCTTGGTATAGTAATCATCGACCAATTGGTTACGCATTTTCTTCAAATACGCCTTCTCTTGGGCAATATATGTGTTGCTATGCGACTTGGTGAATGATCGAGACCTCGATCGTGTGGTGCTGGTGGGAATTTGCGTGCTGGAAGAATTCTTTGAATTTGGTAAGGGAGTTATCGATGGTGCACCACTAAGAGTGTTACCATTACTCGAGTGAGTGGAACTTGGAGATGTCTGACTTGTGCTCATTTTCATTGCTCTCGATAGCCCACTGGCCTGGTTTACCGCATAGTTGGACGAGTGGTTTCTTAATAATGACGGCTTTCGTGGAGGATGGTCAGCAGGAACGTTGTGCAGACCGTTCAAGTTCTGTCCCGCTGACTGACCCAAGTTGTTCGTAGACCCAGGCTTCGCATTCGTGCTTGTCATCTTGCGAGTGTTGCAATTAGCACTTGATTGATTGAATCTCTGTTGATCTCAAAGCTAAAAATCTCACTGCAAAATTTCGGTATGGCTCTAAGTTTGAAATAAAACCAGCACGAAAATGATTGAAGTAGAAGCCAACGATCGATTGGGCAAGAAGATAAAGGTAAAGTGCTTAGAGAGCGATACTATCGGTGATTTGAAGAAGATTATATCAATGCAAATTGGTACTTCTTACGAAAAATTGATCTTGAAGAAAGGACATCAGGTTTACAAAGATCACATCAGTTTGGACGATTACGAGGTACACGATGGGTTCAACTTTGAATTATATTACGGTTGAGGTGTATTGACATGCAAACAAAGAACAAAATTTGCAATTGAGCAAAGGTAATGCCAAACTGGCGAGAACGTATGAAAGATGAATTAGTTGCATTAAGGTTGAGTAGGTGAGTAACTGATAGCACATGTGAGTATATCAAGTATGAATTTATGTCAGGAAATGAAATTGGCCAATCGTACAGTATCTGGTATCGCTTTATAAAAAATATTCAATGTTCTGCTTCCTGGGATTGTCTTGAAAGTAGGATGAGAAGAATCCGTTTCTGGTAAACATATCGTCCGCGCCATTGAAACCGTTCACACTTTTACCATTAATGGTATCTTCGTCATTCTCGGGCGACGCTTCAAAAACATTGAAGAATTGTCCTGGTAGTACTCCTTGGGTCACCCCGTGTTTATTTGAATCAAACTGGTCCTCCTTGCGTTCCAGATTATCTTTAGATTCGTAGTCAGCGTGTAATATTTCCAATACACTCGCCTTATTACCGCATCGGTAGCAGTAATTAGGAGCAGACCAGACTGTCAAGCATTTCCCTTGCCAGTAACTGGTGTAGCCTTCGTTACACAACTGATGGGCCCGCACCATTTGAACCAAGTTATTTTCATGACAGAACTTGTTGATAACGTCCAACCCAAAAAGATAACCTGCTCCTCTTGGCGATAGTTTAAAGTCCATTATCTCGGTATCTGGGTCAGACCACACCAAGTCTGCCATTATTCCGTCATGCGGAATCTCCTTGAATCGATCGATGGCTCGTATTTGGTCCAATTGCTGGCAACTGGGAGATAAACCGCCGTGAGCGGCAAATATCTTGCCATCGATAGTAGCACCAAGCGGCAAGTAGTCAAACAAGTCAGTTATATACAGCCACACATCGGCACTCCCATTGTACTTGCTCAAAACCTCAGAGTAAAACCCATAGTTTGTGGTAATTGTCCTCGATTCATGGTTCCCTCGTATCAAGAACACCCGGTCGGGATATCGCAAGTTCAACACAATTAGTAGCGAGATTGTTTCCACACTATAGTACCCCCGATCGACATAGTCACCAAGAAACAAGTAATTGGTATTTGGTGGTAAGCCACTGATCTGGAAAATCTCGAGCAAGTCGTGATATTGCCCATGTATATCACCCACAACTGCTATCGGTGCTCGTAGCGTCATGATGTTCGGTACACTCAACAACTGAGTTTTTAGTGTGTGGCATAGCTGCTGGATGGTTTCGGGAGGCAATATTTTCGGTGGTTTCTGTTGCAAAAGTTGCTCTAGGCAATAGTCCAAGTCCGTCGTCGGTATTCGAAAAGGTATCGTCATTATCTGTCTGTTCTAACCTTGCCCTGATGAAGTTGTAACTGTTCAATTGTTCCAATCCATCCACCGTTGATTCTTTCACTGTGAAAATCTACGCGCTTGAATTTCGTGGAGTCAAAGCAAGAAAACGATGGAAGATAAAACAGATAACGAGTTTGAGAGGTGGGTATAGTGGATTATGGAATTGTAAGAGGGATAGGGTGATAGACTATACCAATAGTTATAGTTGTATCTCATTATAATTTTTAGTTGTGTCTATAAATGGTGTAGCAGTTTATTTCAAGGCACCATTGATGCTCTTATCGAGTATTTCTAAACCTTCGTCGATAAGTTCGTCAGGGATGTTCAAGGCCGGTACTATTCTGAGAACGTTCATTCCAGCACTGATGACAATCAAGCCGTTTTCACGAGCCAACGCCACGATTTGGGCGACGTCGACTTCGGGTTTGAATTGTAATCCAATCAATAATCCCTTACCCTTGGACTTTACAATGTAGTCGGAGTATTTGGTAGCCAATTTCTCAAACCCCTTCAAGAATCTCTCACTTTTCAAGTTGACGTCTTCGAGAAACTTCTCGTCTGATACTTGCTCCACCACGTAGAGTCCCACCTTGGATGCTAAGGGGTTGCCCCCGTAGGTAGTACCATGGTCCCCCACGTTCAATGCTGACTCGACCTTCTCGGTAATCATGGTGGCTCCTATGGGGAACCCATTGCCTAACGCCTTGGCCATGGTCAAAATATCAGGATGCGCCAGCTCAAAGTGAGAGTGGGCCCAGAGTTTACCTGATCTACCCAACCCACATTGGATCTCGTCAAAAATAAGCAATACATTGTTATCGTCGCATAGCTTTCTCAACTTGGACAAAAACTCCTCTGATATCACTTCGACACCACCTTCACCTTGTATAGGCTCGATGATGACGGCACACGTCTTGTTCTTGTTGATCAACTTCTCCACCGATTCGATACTCTTGGTATTAGCAACGTGGATTCCTGGTATCAAGGGCGCAAATGGCGCTTGGTATTTTGGGTTGGGAGTCACTGATAACGCACCCATGGTACGACCATGGAACGAGTTCTCGAAAGTAATGATCTCGATCTTGTCATCACTGAATGTTTTCCCATACTTTCTGGCAAACTTCAATGCCGCTTCGTTGGCTTCAGTTCCCGAGTTACATAAAAACACCCGTGAGGCATCCTTCATGCCTCCACTGGTTTTAGTGCTTGTCACCAACTTATTAGCCAACTCACCCGCAGGCATATTATAAAACAAGTTCGAACAATGCACCAACGTACCCGCTTGTTCACTTATAATGTTGGTCACCTCTGGATTGGCATGTCCCAACGCTGTCACGGCGATACCAGCAGAAAAATCAATGTACTTCTTGTTCTCCAAGTCAAACAAATGCGACCCCTTCCCGTGGGTAAGAATCATATTTGGACGAGCATACGTGGTCACCGTGTGTGGCTTCGATATCGTTTCAATATACTTTTCCGTAACTGATTCTTGACCGTCTGAGCTTTGCTGGTGCACACAAGTGGCACTCAAACCTCTGGCTGCCACTCCCATCCGAGCCTGGCTTTGGATCTTGGCAGTTCTCCCTAGCTTCAATAGTAACCGTGTCATTCTCTGGGTTGGATCTGAGATGTTGGAGATGAACAATTCCTAAAAAAGTAATGAGATTGGCTTAAGCGCGCTAACTGGTATACAGACAATATTTTTTTTTTTCAAATTTTGGTAAATGCTATATGAGTCAGAAGTGGGTAATGAACAGAGCTAAACTCTGTTCACGTCTATGGTAATTTCTATATCTGAGTTTGCTGTCACTAGACTCAATGCTTCAATTTCTCGCTTGATGATACGACAGATCTCAAACCTTATTCGCGAATCGTCATCGCTGGTGGCACCCTTCATATCAATCTGGAGGCCGACAACAAACAACTTGTAGTTAAACTTGGTGATGTAGAACCGCTTCATGGTGTAGGTGTGTTTGAAGAAATCAGATCCGAGTATCTGTTCCATGATGGACGTTTTGAGGATATGATAATCGTAGCCATTATAAGGATAGGAGCAGAGGAGAATACCTCCCAACGTGGTTACTAGCCTCCAGCCGGTGTAACATAGTAGTAATGCTGTAATCAATGACGCCAAATCGTTCAAGTCGCTCGAGTCCGTGATGTGCGAGATGACTGGGTAAAACATCAAGTATAAAGAGTAGGTTAGGGTAAGCAAGTGAGTAGGATTTTTGGCCCATGCATAGACATACTTGTGCAAATTGAATAGCAAGCTTCGTCTAGATACTGATGTGGCCTCCTGGTCAAGTAAATTCCCCTTCTTGGGTATGGCAATACCACTGTCCTCCTCCGAGATCATTTCCTTGATTTTGTCGGAAACTAAGATATAGTTCGAGGTGATTAGCGTCACCACTATCGATACTAGCAACATGGTTTCATAGACAAACCAGTTGGTATGGCCCACTTCGCCATGGATATGATGCGACAGGGCGTGTTCGGAATCATCGCTGGTAGTGGCAATCAAAGTGACGATAAACTCCTCGACAGAGTGGCTGATTAGGTCAAGTCCTACCATTATCAACGATGCACTAAGACCAAACCCAACGAGTACCTCGAGTCGTCCTAATCCAAACGGATAAACAATCGATGAATTGTTCCACACTTCAAAATTCGACATAATGTCAACAACCACAATCAACATCGTGCCCAAGGAATCGTAGAACACCAAATGTGCTAGCGTCGAGAATGCCGATAGTTTGAACTTAAACCCAAGAACGAATATTATGATTGAGAGTGAAAAATGGAAAAACGACCACAATAGCTTGAACTTCTGGTTGGGGTTAATAGATGCAAGCGATTCTCGAAAGTTAGGGATCGGAAACAGATCGGGTATCTCCAGTAGTTGCTTACTATTTTCAAATATTTGCACTGGTTCCTGAAACAAATTCATCGAAACTGACGAATGCTTGTATTTATGCCCCTTTCTATGCGCTGGTTTCACATTTAATGACGGATTAGAACCCATGCTATGTAGCATGACTTCCTGGGTCTTGAAGTTGAATGGGTTTGCTTTTGATGGTGAGGACGAGCGACGCACTGGTGATTTGGGAGCGTATGTAGTTCGACTTCGTGTTGGCGAACTCGATCGAGATTTAGCTTGCTGTGCATTTGGCGCCAATGGAGGACCAAAGTTGTTTGGTAGATATGAGGACTTAGGGATGTACCCCATACTGTTTCTTGATCGTGGTGTGTTACTTATCGGTATTTGCACTGGACTCCCATCCTCAGATATCGAATTGTGATTTTCCATGAAATATGCTGACTTGGGTCTTGGCCTGGTATTTCTATTAGTCCCGCCGGCAGGTTGTCCGAGCACTGGCGATCCAGTCAACGACGAATTGGAAAATCTTCGATTTGTGTATGGAGCTTGAAAGTTGGTCCCATTCAACGTGGGTGTCAAAGGCGTGAACGGTATCTCTGCTGTTTCGCTTAATGAATCAGTGGAAAAGTTGGCGCTGGCTAATTGTCCCAAGTTTATTGGTTCTTGTCTGAATATGCTATCGTTGTATGTATTATCATGTACGCCAAAGGTCGGCGAGTCGAGCAACCCTTCGATCGTGTCTTCTTCTTCGTAGTTCAACATTGTCGAAGGCGTCATACCTCGCTCATCATTGAAACCACTCTCCACTATATTCGGTAGTTGTGCCATGCTAACTTTTATCGCTCTGGCACTTTATTTATGTTTCAGTTTCACTACGTAATCGCGAAAATTCAATCTGGTGACAATCAACGTTTGTAAACTTTGAATGTGAATTAGATTGTACTATACAACTTATGGAGGGTTCTCTTTGGTGGTGTAAGCGTCGAAAAACTGTAGATTCAAGCAACCGTCATTTATCGCTGAACTGCTGTCTTCAAAAATCTCAAAGCTCTTCATCTTAAATGGCCTTGCATTCAATTTGGTGCAATCTTTACCAGACGTGTTTGAATCAGTCAAAAGACCAAATGGGTTGGTGAGAGTAACAGCATCGATTTTGGAGGGTACCAAAATCAAGTTAGAATCGTTGAAGTAGTGAATATCTCCGCCTTTGGTCAACTCTTCTTCTTCTAAAGTTATGCAACAATCGACATTAGTATTGTCTTTGAACTTCCCTAACGGATTCAGATTCGTAGGTTCGGGGAAGTTGAAGATTGCTGTCAAATCAGATGTAGTGTTGCGCGTGCTGCTGGAGTTTGTAGACTCTACTTTTTCATCGTTGGTCTCGTGAACGTTGGGTGAGGTTGCCACCCCATCGTTATTCTCCGATTCCAACAACAAACTGACTTCCTGAGTTATAGAAGTTTTCATCAAAAGTAATAAATCATGTAATAATATTTTTAATTTGGCGTTATGTGTCGACAAAAACTCACAATTCAACAAAACTAATAGTTTCTTTACGAATACAATCAGTTCATTGCTTTGAGTAAGTATGTTTGATGTTATAGTCAGTTTATGGATGATGAGAATACGCAAAAATATGGAAATTCCATTTTCCAAATTACTCTCCAATTCTGGATCGCCCAACGATGAAATATCTTTCTGCAACAAATCAACCAACTTGATAAGAAACCCGCATAGTATATCAAAAAAACCAGAATGAATACCAACCTTACTAGACGATGATGCTAAAAACTTTTTGAAAAAATCATTGAAAATTGGTAATAAATTGATTCCCCGTGGAGATAACCTCAAAGTCATTGTATACGGTTCTTCAGTCGATTGAAACACCGTTGATGTCAAAAATAAACATTCTAAAATGTCCAATACCTGCATCCTATGTTCCCATAGTAAGCATGCAAATAACTCTCCAAAGAATGAATTTGTAAGTGAATATTTGAATTTGAATTCATCGAAACACCCCATAAGCATTGACTCTAGCTTTTTACGCTGCAGTGCTTCGTCCAAATCAGACAAGTACTTCACCGCCATTGCCCGAAGTAGTAACTGGAACATGGATATATTCATCTCGTCAATTTGACCAGCGATTAGCTTGAAATCTTCAATACTGGTCATTTTCATGTCCTCGGGAATTTCAAGGAAGTAATAGACTAGGTCTATGACCTCTTGTGGTGACAAATTGGAAAAAAGTCCACCGTATGCTAATCTTGTATTGGATATGACTATGTGCTCCAATGTTTTACTTATCTCTTTTGACTGACCATTCAATAATGCTGATATTGGAGATCGTAATTCATCTTGTATAAATCCACTGAATTTGAGCATATGATGTTGTTTGAAAGAATCTCTAAGAATTGTGAGCATGATTAACTTCCCCGCTGACATCCGTTCCAGCTCCGTATAGTCGTCGAGAACCAACGTATGTATGACGTCTCTTGAGTATTCATTATTTGCTAATTCCGATCCGACATAGCTTATAATACTACCAAATGGTGCAAGCTCATACAAGACTATGTTTTGTAGGAATAGAATGATATCGTTACGAGTCCTCTGACCAGGTAATAGTTTCTCAATAAGCTCAAACGTCAATCTCAATACTATATCCCAAGTATTGTATTGTTGGCTCAACCGTAGGTTAATCAATAGCTTCACAGCATAAACCTCATCATCTTCAGTCTTCGCTTCGTATAAACTTCGCAATAGCGTTCGCATTGTGTCTTCCATACTCGATTCGATGATGGGCAATTCAAGTTTCGATTGCAATTCCTCAATTTCTGATTCCTCCATAGGTAGTACTGTGTAATTCATGACAGTCAACAAATTCTGATGAAATTCAACTAGAGGTAATCGCTCGCTGCTTCTGGTGCTAATATGAGCGTCATGTGTATTGATTTTCATCGGCGAATCAGCGGCTTCCTTCTCAAACATCATCACTTTCCGCTTAGCTTCACGAGCTCCACAATCCGGACCCTTTTCAATTGAAATGTCAATGAAATTCCAAACTTGCTTGAACTTGAAGTAATCGAATTCTCTTGTAACTAAATCTCTGTAAGTCAAAATTATCAAGTTGAATAACTCATAACCAGTTGCAACTTCGGATACTGAACCAGCAAGGAACTTGATTAGCCTGAAATGTTTGATCATGAGTCTTGAGATAAGGTAAAGTGAATCCAAGTATGTGATGATGATACCCCCATCATTTTTCAACAAAAACTTGATTACATCTTTGAAGAAAACGGTGAGATTGCCACACCATAGGTATAGGCGATAAATGTTAGTTATTATTTGCGGGTTGATGTGAATAAGTTTCGGACTCGCCGATATAACCGACTTTAGTTCATTCGTCAACCAATTAACCAATAAAAACTTGATTCCCACCTCAAGATTACGTATAGAACTGGTCTTTTCTTCAAAATGGCTATCGAATGAATTATACAAAATCTTATCGAGAAATTCTCGTCTCAAGTTATCTTTCCCAGAATCCAACTTCTCCTTGAAACTTGTAGCCTTTGGTACCCAACGTTGCAAAATATTATTGCATTGCTTATTATTAATAACAGGAAGGTTTTGAAGAATGGAAAGGTGTATTCTCACGGGAGAGTCATATTCTAACATCCCGTCTTCCTGCGCGATATGAAATATACCAGATGCGATTAGCTTTCTCAAATAGGCAGATATAGTGAGAATCTTGAGTTGATATAACTCATTGATCAAAACATACAAATTGTAATCCAAAATCCTCAGGCTATAATTCTCAGCAACATTGTATAATATTTCCAATATCTCATTCTCAAATTCGACTTTCAAGTTATTACCATCTCGATTAGATAGTTTTTGCACAACTCTCTTCTTTATGAAGTTACAGATAATCAATATTCCCTCAGTTGTGTGTTTGTTCGACAAGGATGTTATGCACCAGATCAAAACCAAGCGCAAATGAACTCTCCAGTTGATTTCGTCCGATTTAGCTGATGGCTTCAAGAACTCTGCGACCTCATCATTGAGTTTCAAACTATCAAGTTGATGCACAAACTTCAAGATATCATCTGAACTTCGTGTGATTGTTATGAAGTCACTCTCCATTTGATTGCCATTTGATTCACTCGTGGGAACTGATTGTTTCATGTTCAACATCAAACTTTCATTCCTATATTTTATTAATTCGAGTTGCTTCATCAATTCCTCTTTTTCCCCGTTCTCAAAATCTGCCTTATCGGTCAATAGGATTTCGTACAATGTCTCTGATATCAATGACCAATAATTCGGAATAATGAATACATTAGTATTACACTTGAATAGATAATTGATGTTAGTAGATATCTGCAGTAAAATGTTCTGCTTGATTGGCTCAGGAATGGTGTCTGGAGAATCACGTAGAATCGCCAACTTTTGTATAAAGAAGTAGTTCAACACCAACAATTCACTCAACTCTTTGCATAAATAGTCGAATTTCAAGATGTCCTTCCAGAATACCTTGATTAGTGTCAATGCAACGAGTCTTTGACCGTAGTTATACTCCAAATGAGATAGTACTGAATCAGACGCAATATCCTCTTCTTCGAATTTCGTTATTGCAAGTATATTCGATATTTGGTGCATTTCCAATGGTAAGCCCTCCTTCAACAATTTCAACACTAAAGATAAAAAATAGTTTTTATCCAACAAACACTCAATATACAACGATTCGATATATTTTAACAAATAATGTAATTTGGACATGTAGTTTTGTTTTCGATCGGTCGAGTTAATCGAAGTCATCTCTTTGGAGAATTTATAAATGTAGTCTACCACCTGCTGCGTCCATTCTTGGAACCATTGGAGCTCTATCTTTTCGAATGATGAATACGATGGTTGGCAAGGTGCATTAACAGCACGCGATTGATGTTTTTTCTTCAATACAAACAATTCCCCAAAAAGTACACACTTGGTGAACCACAACGCTCGATTGATGGGAACATTCCTATTGGCAACCGAATCGATTAAGGTTTTGTTTCTGATACCGTGTGGTAGCTTCTCGCCAATTTTCAGTAAAGGAATAATTGGATTGGCCAAATCTCGTAACCAGGCCTCTTTCTTCGAAGAAGTTAACGTTACTCTAGGCGGTATTCGAAAGTTGTTCGATTCGAACCTGATTTTGTTTATGACTTCGTTCCTTGTTTTATATGCGTTTGTCAAATGCAATGATAGCTCTCTCAACACCCCATTGCAATTGTCAACCGACGAGAATATTGTCGCCTGGACTATATTTCTAGCCGAGTAATACTCATTCGACACCATTGGGCTTTCAAAGTACCCTTTGTTGAGGTAAGATGTGTTATCTAGGCTCTCTGCCTCTGCCTTCGACAATTTGGTTCGATCCTTCCATGGGATGAAATCCGGGTATATTAAATTATCGGCTTTATTGCCTCCAGACTGACTTCCTGAATAATGGTCAGTATCATTCAATGGGTACAACGGTAGATCTGGCTTGTCCATTTCGAATTTCATCGATAGTAGTTCATCCTTTAGATTATTCGATTGTGAAGGTCGACTTTGGGTTGTCAAGAGACTATTCCTATTCCGTTGTTTCGACATTTTCAAAGATATATTGTGTTTCTTTTATCTATTACAAAACCAACTTTATATGCTATCTGTTATCACTCCTTATTTCATATATTTATCATTAACAATTGATGCATAAGCTGTACTGGACTACGATTCGAAATGCGTATAAGTTAAAGTTGACGTGCCTGTATATTACAAAAAGTATATAGTCATGGAATGGGTTGGTTTACGACTACCAATCACTGTCATTCTCTTCGTCTTCATCACTATCGTCCCTAGTTGCCCCTTGTCGTTTTTTGAGGGCGTCAGCTAGCGAGCCCGCCAAAGTCAGCTCTTCATTCTTTTTGGCTTTCAAAGCATCGGCGAGACCATTGCCCAACGAACCACCTTGTCCTTGTGATACCGGCGTAGTACTGGCAGTGGTAGCAGTTATAGGTGTGGTTGAGTTTGGCGTTTGCGATCTCAACAGGGGTGTGGTTTCTCTGATTGCAGAATTACACTCTTGTAAGTAATCAATTGGAGACCATCCTTCTTGTCTCTCATCCAAAGTCTTGACTAAACCCCATTTGCCATTGATTTGACTGACGTAGTAGACTTGGTCCTTAACAAGCGGAATTGACCCAGCTACAGAACCATCGTAGTCGTACAACGCTTTGTATGTTGGGTGCTTGGGCTTAGTACTTAATGCAGGTGGTGGTGGCGGAGGGGCCGTCTTTTTCATAGGTGGAGCAGGTGCAGTCTTCTTGCGTGTTGGCTGTGCTGGTTTGGCATTATGAAATGCAGTGGATTGCTCGACTGGCAATGGTGAAACTGGTTTATTGAGATTGGGCGCTGGTGGTGGAACCTTACGACGAGCCTGTGAAGGAGTTGATTGAAGTGGTTGCTGTTGTTGGTGTTGGTGTTGGTGTTGTTGTTGTTGTTGTTGTTGTTGTTGCTGTTGCTGCTGTGGTGGTCTGAGTTGTACACGCTCGTGATACGTAGGCTGTGCCTGCTGAGCAGGTTGATGATAACTTTGTTGCACTGGTTGTTGATGAGACAGCTGAGCTGGTTCCCTGTGTGTAGGTTGGCGCACCTGTTCAACTTGTCTAGCAAACCCGCCATTATTAGCGGCTCTACTTGGGAACCTATTGTAGTACTTGCTATAATCGACTTTTGAAGATTTGCCTCTTGGTCTCTTAGGGTTTCTACTATTTGGTGGTAACCCTTGATTGACAATTACAGTACCAGACTTGTAGTGGTCGCTATATGGTGGAACTTCAGGTCCGTTTCCGATTTGAAATTTGATGGTGTGCATTTTGCCTGGTTTTTTCTGATATGACACGGTGGGGCCAATTCTTATGCTAACTCCAGGGTTAAGTTTCTTGATATGCGTGAGCAACTCAGTCTTGAAGTCCAAGTTGATAAATAAATCTGGCGTTTGCTGCGTTGGAGAGTGCAATGACAATGCCATCCAGTTATCCTGATAGTTTGACAACCCAACGTAGTTCAAACTATTGATAGGGATGACATAATCTTTTTTGAACTGTAACCTTTTCTCGACCAAGACCTCTGAGATGACATTCAAATTGTTTTTTGTAAGCACGAATATAGCCGGTAATCGCTTGGACGATCTTCCAAATTTGGCAATTAACACTTCGCCCTTAGCCGAAAACACTATCGGTTCATTTATACCAACTTGGGATACAACAAACTTTCCGTATCCCGATCTATCATTGCAGCCAAGATAGTCACCCATGTATGCACGAGATCCTAAAAGAGACATTCTTCTCCGTTCCTTTTGACCATTCAAGAGAGCACTTCCTTCATCACGTAATTGCTCGAATTGATTACCATGCTTTTTGGTTCTCCATGCCCGCTGTATTGTCTTTGCAGCATCATTTTTACGTTTGACATATCTTCTCCAAGCTCTTTGAATTCTTGCAGCCATATTATGCCAATATTTGTCCCTCATATCCTCCAATCCAAATAGCGTCTCAGGTGTCTTGATGAACACTTTGGTAGTACCTAATTGATATTCCGTAGTCGGAATATGACAGGAGCGCAAGATCTCCTTCACAGCAGTCAAGTCGTCACCTTGCCATATATAATCCCCAGCGTAACCTGTCGCAGGCGATAACAAATAGAATCGCTGCACAAACTTTTCGAATGTTGTACGGTAAGCAAATCCAGCTCTTCTTATTCTAACATTCTCCTTTAAACCCAAATACTTGACTTGATGCAAAACTTGTTGATCATCATAGTCTTTAGGCTTCTTGGTTTGGTTAGGCTTTATTGTTCTGATATATGAAGGTTGACATTTTGACAATGTTTCAACCAATGCATTAGCACTTCGTTTAATTTTATCAGAGGAGGTTTCTGGTCTCTTCTTGGAGTCTGTTATTGATGCTAATAACTCAGGTGGGAACAAAACTTGACTGACGAAATTATTGCTTGAGGTCGACAAAAGCTCAACTAAATCACGTAACATGGCATCTTTATTTTTATCGGTCATGCCAGCGACATCGTAGGTCACATCACCAGCATAATGTTTGATGATAAATTTGCCTCGACGATCTTCGAAATGTGGATTTGTAGATCCAACCATACTCAATCTTTGCGCAAACACTTGATCAGCTGCGTCTGAGTCGGCGTGGGCAGTTTTGATCGAATCATTCAATGCTGCAAATAAACCAGGTTGAGGTCTAGTGGCTTCGATCAAGTCACATACGACTTTATTGTTGAAGTAATCAATGGGACTCCATTTGATTTGCTCTTGTACATATTCATCTTGTTCGGCTTTCAAAGTTAATTGGATGAAAATCTGTTGTAATTTCTCGTTAACATAATTGATGCAAACTTGTTCGAACGAGTTGTGTTCGAAAATCTCGAAACCATAAATATCCAAAATACCAATTGATTTGGACGAGGTATCTCCAGTTCCTTTCAACGACAAATTCACTCTTTGCACGATCCAATCAAACAAGTTGTTATATATACCCTTCGCCAATGCATCACGTACCGCCGTAGCTTGGACAATATTCAATGGGACATGATAAGTTGAGCCCCTTCTCAGCCCATGGGAAGTTTCCAATGTTCGTTCAATCAACGCCTTTGCCAAAATTGTCGGCTGAACATCCAATAAGTAACTGACAAAGTCAGTGACAGTGTTATCCCTGATAATCGCGTTTCCTTGTTCGTCCTCAGCGAAAGAAACGTTACCAATCCATAAGATCAGGGCTAGCATTTTAAAGATATTGTCTTGTTCTTGTTTACTCAAACCAATGATATGCATTGCCGATAGTGTATCTTGAAAATCGCGTTTATCATCAACACCTTCAACATTGATACATTTGGCTGCCGAAGTGTAAACATAAGTTTCAGGCCCTTGAATACCAAATGCTTGCTGATACTCAGGAGGACAATTTTTGGTGAATTGGTAGAATATATGGAAATTACGCTCGTTGGTTATTTGGCTCACGATTCTTTGCTTCTCCAAAAGATAGTTAGTTATGTGAGCACCAACAGGTTGGTTTTGGGAGTTGAATTTGATTTCGAGGTACTTCCCATGTCGAGACGAGTTATTGTTTCTCAATGTTTTAGCACAACCAAATGATTCTAGCAAAGGGTTTGTTGCCAACACCATATTCTTGATCTTGCTGATTTCCTCGTTCGATGTGTCGGCCGATACGTTTGCAATGTATTGCATGATTTGTTTTGCGGCTTCGGTTTTTCCAGCACCTGATTCTCCAGAGATGATCACACATTGGTTGTCGCCATAAGATTTCAAATTATAGTACATTGATTCTGCCACTGCGAACACATGTGGCGGAACCTCCAATCGGTTTCTCCCTTTGTAAGTGTTCATGATTTCTTGACTATATATTCCAAGGTCCTGGAATGGATTCACCGATATCAACACATGCCCAATGTATGTGTATATGATACCGTTCATAAACCGCTTGTGCAAGTTGTCATTGATTGCTTCTTCCGTGATCTTCGACAATAGGGTCAAGTCAGACACACCCACCTCCTTTTTCTTGTGCAAGTCAAACTCGGCCTTTTTGATCCCTGACTTAGCAGGTGGTGCTTGTTGCTGTTTATTCCTCCGCTTCACAATTGCCATAGTTGCAGAGTACTCTCAGTGAATCGATTTCAGCGTAACTGGCTTCAAATCAACCAATTCTCATTGTCAGAATTTCTTGTGGTACTGCACACGCTCTACTAATAATGGCTATGGAGGAAATGTTAAGTGATGCTGGAATTGTAGGAGATGATTAGAGCAATTGAGTAGAATTTGACAAGACGATAGTAGCAAGTGAATTTATGAGAGAAGAGTCTGGCAACACAAAAACCAGGAAAAGTTTCGTGGTTCATTTGGTTCAGCGATAACAACATGAGCCTCAGAAGTACGACAAGTATAGCCGACTTTGACTTGTGGTTTGCGGCAACCATGTTTACAATAATGTCTACAGGTTTAACTGGATTCGCCATATCGAGTGTTGTTGATCTGATTACGATGCTCTATAAACTCGGGTAACTATAGTACAAATATGCAATAATGACTTCAATGAGACCACAACCTGATCATTTTATCCTTACCTCCACTGGCAACTCTATTACCGTCTAGACTCCAATCCACAGCGTAAACCTCGTCATTGTGGCCCGGCAAATCCACCTTCAACTTTCGGGTTCTGATATCCCACACTTTCAAAGTAGTATCCTTGGAACAACTGACCAAGAGTCGGTTATCCGCTGACCACGCAGTTTGATATACTGGAGCAACATGGCCTCTCAAAGTACCAATAAACACGCCCTTTATACCATCCCATACTTTGACCGAGTTATCAAACGAACTGGACACAACGTATCTCCCATCGGGTGAGAATGAAACATGGTTGACAAGCTTCTGGTGACCTGTCATACGACACACTGGCTTCGACGACTTCAATGGCTCCCATAAATACATTGTGAAATCGTCACTGGCGGTAACTAACCGTTCACTTATTTGACCATTGAGTTTGGCCGCCTTCTCATATTGTTCTAATGCTCTCGCACGCATGGTTGCGGGGTCAATGGCTTTACTCAGCGCCTTATTGGTAGTATGATCGTAACCTCCCTTCCGTAAAACATAATCAGTCGAAAGAGCCAAATGATTAACCCAATGGGCATGGCTCTTCAACGTTTGGATACATTTTCCGTTCGCGCTTATGTCCCACGACTTGATGGTCTTGTCGTGAGATGCAGAATACACAATATTCGACCCAGACCATTTGACACATGAAACCGAGTTCAAGTGCCCACTCATGGTTAAAGCGCAAACTCTGGCAGTGGTGTCCCAGATCTTCACGGTACCATCCTTGGAACCAGATGCTAGCCGTGGCTTCTCGCCAACTTTAACTAGATGTAGAGGTTCCCATGTCAATGACGAAACCCACTTCGTATGTCCTGATAAAGCGCCACCAATTGGTTTACCCGTTTCTGCATCCCATAGCCTAACGGTGCTGTCCATGGAACCCGTGGCAATCAATGAGCCACATGGCGAGTATGACACACATAGCACCCAGTTCGTGTGACCTGCAAGTGTGTGCAATGGAGTTTGCGTTTGGCAATCCCAGATCCTGGCAGTTGAATCTCCAGCACCAGACACCATTCGTCCCGAATCGTTAGGCGCAAACTGACAGCATAAAATGGTTGATCCATGGCCAGCAATTGCTGCATTTGAACGAGTGATTGGCTTGACTTTGAAAACAGCTCGTGGAGTATATACAAGCGTCAAGAAATCCTCAGTGGTTTTGATTTCCGGTTTCAAAACCGAAGTGTATAAATTATCTTGAATGTCAATCAAAGTTTCTTTGCCATCTTTCTCGTCCAATAATGCAAACGTATATGGGACTGGTTCGTCAGTTTCATTATGCAAGTTGTTCAACAATTCCTCTAGTTGCTTCTCGGAAATTCCACCAGGAACTCTGATTGATCCCCCAATCGACTCACCACTATCAGACGCCTGAAATTTAATCAAAACATTCGGCAAATCTTTAGGAACTAAATCCACCTCGCGCACCTTCTGTGCTTCCTTCTTCTGCTTCTTTGAAGGAGGAGGAATAACCGTGGCCATGTCGTATGTAAAGTCTGTAAATGGTGATAGTTCTATTTTTGAAAAATTACTATCACTATCTGAGAAGAGGTTATATGCAGAAAATTGATACCAAACAATTTTGTGTCACCTTTTATAAACATCAGTGAACTCACTCGTTAGGTTCCAATAGGTTGCTTATGCAATAGAGAGCCCAGGTACTCATCATCAGATTCATCCACCATCAGAATCTGAGTTCCATGGTCAAAATTTTGTGACGGAGTTTGTGGCAAACATTTCAGAAATTGAATCAGGATAACACCATTGGTGTTGCAGATGGTGAATGGTTTATTGGTGTTTGATGGCGACAACGATGTTTGCGACGTAGACTCGGCTAAATTGGTCAGTTCCGTTTCAGCTTCTGCGATAGACTCTGTAGGTTTATAGTTGGGCAAATACGGCAGAGATGCCAATGCCGGCCGATGAATCTGCGTTGATGTGTCCAATATCTCTTGGGTATCCAACGTAGGCTCACGTAGAATATCTGGTGGAAGGAATGGTTCAGTTACGACTGGAGGTTTATTCAATCGATTAGACGCGATTTGAATTGCGTCGAATAGCGCCGATCGATCGGGTGTGTTATCTGCTATATCCACAGAGTCCATCAACTCAATAAAGTCGAATGACCCAGATGGCTGTTGGTCTCGATCGTAATCGCCATAAAATTCGCTATTGTTATCGAAATAGATTGTGTGGTTGCCAACTTTTATGGCAAACACCATCCGCAATAATGCTCGATTGATGACAATCTTCCCGTCAACCAAAGGGTACTCTCGTGCAAAATGAGGCGACTTGTGGTACCAATCACGGAAGAATGTCAACCTGCTATTGATGTGATTGTCGAAATATGTGAATGGCGTCAATACCACTCGTCCGGCATTGGGGGTAGATTGCAATAACTGTGACGACGGTGGCATCGCTGACGGCCCCATCTGTGACAGCTGGGTCGCTTTCACTGGAAATTGCACGAATCTTGTCGTCATATTGCCAGTTATAAATGCGATATTGTTTTGGCAATTGCTCGATAGGTTATTTATTATGTTGATAATATGTTTGTCAAATTTTATGATTGGCGACTGGAGCAAGTCTGAGTTGGGAGGTATATCAGGCAAGATCTCTTTAGAAACAGTACCATCGACTTTCATACGTTTCATATTCTCCAACAAAATATTGTTCCTGTCAATTTGCAATTTCAAAATCATCTCTTCGTAGGTTGCGGATAATTCCAACTTGTACAATTCAAGTAATTCATAAATGTTATTTATAATAATCATCCTGGACGAGTAGCTCTTCAATTTGGAGACCACCACATATAGTTTTGAGTAGGTGTCGGTGGTGTAACTGGTAATCTGGCTCAAGTACTGTTTCTTATAGCGTGGATGATTCATCAACAAGTTGAATGGAAATGGATTCAAGCATGACACGACAATCACCCTTCTCCCGGCTGCCAAGTGGCACAACATCAATTCCACTAGTAATTCGACCATTGATATATTGCTGGCGGTGGTTTGAAAATCATAGATTCCACTTGAAAAATCGATCTTTCGATTCAAACATGGCAACGACGTTGTCAAGTGTTGGTACTCGTGTTTGTTGTTCTCGACGATGTCAAACAACGAGACCATTAATCATAAGGGTTGCTCTCTATAGTGTTGATCTGAAACACGCGTTGAGTAATTTCGATTTGTTGCAAAATCAAAAATCGCTTGACTCGAGTTGTACCAAAGAAAACTATACACAAGCGTAGCGGAAATACAACTATATCATCTTGAGATGCTTCAATGGTTTACAAAGTCGAAAAGTCACGAAATAAATTTGAAGCTGTTCAGCTTGGTGAAGTTTTTTTATTAGCAATACCAACTGATCATAATTTTGTGAGAGCTGTCATCCTTTCGTAATTCACAAGAGTCGTAGTCAGTGATACAGTTTCTCAACGTTCCCATCGCTGTTTTACAAATGTAGGTACTAATCTTTAACAGGAACAGATTTCGAGTAAAATTACAAGATAAACACCGTGGTTGGTAGTTCTCCGGTGAACGAAGCGATAAATCAAATGGTCGTTCCAGCAAGCTTTGAATTCAAAGTAGGAACCACTAATACTCGTATGCTCATAACTAAATGGAAACCACATACAAAGAATAAAGAAACACAACTAAACAATGAGAATCATGGAACTAGGGTACCCATACTTGAATGAACACTCTCACTTGAGGTCTTGGAAACTGTCCTATAGTTGTCCATTTTACCCCCTGTACATGAGGCTAATGCTACTAAACTTCATTGAGTGATTCTCAGCTGAACTATTACATTTGATAATGAGACAAGTGCAAAGACAACGAGTAGATTCAATGGGAGTGACGCGACCCAACAATTTGATAGACTACGTTCATGAACAACAAATTTCCACCTGACAAGAATTGCTCCAGCTCTTCCAACTACCACATTTGTGTTAACTGAAATCTCTCTTAACTCATTTCTTAATTGTAGTGGTTCACTTTAGGGAGACAGATACATTTGGTTGTTCACTGATCCGAAATCATCATAATGACGTTTCTTGTTTGAAAATCGCTACTAGGAGGCTCAAAAGTTCGATTCGAATTTCACTGGAAATAATACCATGTCGGAGCTTTGGCAATGGTCTCCGACTTGACACTTTACAAAAAGCAAGACCTGAAAACGTATAAGAAACTTTTGCACTACCTGATTATGGAAGTACCTGCCCCGAATGGTAGCAAGATTCCGTCTTCAAAGTCAAACCCTAAACCTACGCATTCGTTTCCCCAGGTTTCTACCGTTGCCAAGAGTGGTTGGGCTGCAAAGAACTTAATTTGTTTACCATAGGAAATGCATCCACAATTGGTTCAAGCATTAGGACCAATTAAAATAGAAATCACCCACACAGTGTTATTGTGTTCTCTGGGTCATTTAGCCAAAAACTTCCCGAAGCAACCTTGTTTCTCAAAAAGCTGAAGCAGACACAGTTCCTACCCTGAACTCAGACTACAGCAGTAACCGCTATGCTCATTTGTAGCAACCTACGGAAACTGAAGTTCCAAGTTTTCTTCACACACGGCATGAGGCTTCTAAGTATCCTAACCATACCTTCGAGAATAATCAAAAAAAAAAAATATCAATAGGAATACACCTTATAAGCGCCAAAGCACATTTTTTTGAAGTTGAGATGAGGTAGAAGGTGGGTAAGTGTATGGTACGTATAGTAGTTTGGTGTCTTTATTCCTTGCAATTTCTGCCTTTGTTCACCTCCACGCACTAGCCAACTTCTCTTTACATGTCAATTATTCCATTACGGTTTAAACTTTATATTTGAAACGGACATCGCTAATATCGCCAGAAGCAGGTGATGCCCTCTGGGGTTGATCGACAGTAGCTTTTGCAAAGGCGCTTTGGTCTAACGTACGTGCAAGGCTACGATTCACTGTCTGCGCCTGGTTGATGCTCCGCTTCGACTGCATGACAAGTCCGACCCCACCCAAGTCATCGCCAAAGAAAAACGACGACTCACTTGGTGATTTAATTAAACTCAAGAGAAAGATCAGCACCTTGAATCACTATTTTGGGTTGGGTTGCTTGGTTCTAGTTTGTTCTTTTGTCACTATATTATTTTTTTAGTCGGCGTCTATTTGATCTCTTGATTAGAAAATTTTGTTATCAGCAAAAACTGACTGGTAAAATTTATCTGTTGTTGAACTGGGAGAAACACAGCAAAGTCTGGTGAAACATGAAGCGATGAAGTTGGTAGATACTACTACGTTCAACCAGGAGGTCGACTTGTCGATTATCCTTTCGATGTCAAATATCTTTGGCATCATGGCCTTGATGATATGGGGAATTGGCCAGTTACCCCAGTTGTTAAAATTTTACACAACTGAACTGATCCAAGGGGTCAGCTTCAAGTTCTTATTGTTTCGGTTTGTTGGAGACTTGCTATACCTTAGCAACGCCATCATAATAAACCTACCCTTGAATAACCGATCGATCATCAGTTACTTTTGCTTTATCGACGCAGTGTTCGTGCTACAATACTGGTACTACTACGACAAGTCGATAATCACATCGGAGCACGATACAAACTGGTTGGGACTCATGGCAATTTTTTCTTCGGTGAATGGATTGTACATCGACCGTGATAAACTAATAGATGGCAGATTCACCAATGATGACTTCACTTACTCCCCCATAATCATAATCTGGGTGGCTGTCATCTTATTTATCTTGTCACGAATATGTCAGATATCGTTGAATTACCACTTGAAAATGATGAACTTGTCATTGAAGTTTACCATCATGTATTTATTTGGCACCATATGCTACTTAATAAACTTGATCTTGGAGTTGTTCCTATTGATCATTACCACTGAGGATACCAAAGACCCATTAGACTTTGTCTGGGACTACTTGCCATATTTATTGGGCGCACTCGGAACCATAGTTGGTGACTCCATCATTCTTTACCAATACCATATATACAAAAATCCTGAACCCGTCATTACCCATTCATATCATTTCAATCTGGCTTGGCCACCTTACAATATTGACGAAACTGAATCATATCGAAGTCCTAATAAACGAAGTCGAAAAGAAAACTCACTAGCTGCCAATTCTCGATTACAACATACCATTGAGGTAACAAACACTTTATCGAAATTCAAACCATCGCATGAATCAGAATACCTATTGAGAAATTCGTTGTACAATATTCCTCCACCAAAGCATTATGTTTCTTCATACGATTCAATGTCGAATTCAAAGTTGAAATCACACAACTACAGTAATCATAGCAACATCGTCACAAATTCACATAAATCATTGGGGTTCTTATCCCTGTTTAAATCTACAAACAATTCATTCAAATATCAAGATGGATCTTACTCAGTATCAAGAAATTCGCATTTATCAACCAGTTTGCTACCATCTATCATTGGGAACTACTCGAAAGTTTCAAAGAAAATGTCTCAAGACACCAAGGTGCCATTCAGTCCCATAGATTTCCTAAGCGATCATTTAGAAGATGACGATATATCGGAAAGGTCTTGCTGATATAAGTAAACTACAGACTAATCCGCTATACACGTCAATAGATTGTAATATCTAGTTCATTTATAGTAGTATATATACATACATGCAACTCAATCCTTATTAACTCTCCAAGCACTAGGGGGTAAGTTCTGCAATACCGCTATTTTCTTTTTGGCCCAACATAATACGTATATCCCAATCATTATACAAATCATGTTTGTGGAATAATACCCATCATGGTACAGCACGATTCGTCCTCTTATCGATTCACATTTCTCCTTATCGCTTTCCTGTTTAATGGGGTAGCTCGCTTGCGACACTCTGCACCTGGCGAAGGTCAATTTGTCAATCAAAAACAAAACAATAAGTCTTGGCCATGTTCCACCATAATTAGATAAAGTATTCAACGTGGTCATGTACGTACCTCCAATCGCTGGGTCGGCGATTTTGGTGTGGAAGGCACATAGCGACACAAATTGTATGGTTGACATGAAAGAATTCATCAAATGTTGTATGATGATCAAGAAGAAGTAAAACGGCATTACTTTTCCATCTCTGGGAAAGAAGAATATGATGACTTGAGCAAACGCAGCTGCTGCTAATCTTCCACCAAACGCATAGATCCACGGTTTCAACGGGGCCGACCCAGTGGACCACCTCCCCGCATAAAAGCCAAACACTAGCTCGAAGGGAAAATCAATCAAGACAGTGATCGATAAATCTTCTTTCGACAACCCTTTCTCTAGCAACTTTAGATTTGTTGCAGCTTCGTTGGCCTGGAATCCAATCTTCGCCGTTAACAATATCACAACAAATGTTCTCACATTTGGCAACTGCAATACTTGGTACATTGAGTAGTAAATATTCTTCAATTCATCAAATTTCGACACTCGATTGTATATCGTTTCGACTTTGGCTTTTTCGTTATCAATTCTCGCCTGGTTTGCCTTCAACAAGTGAGCTGGGTCTTCGGGCACTAAGAATAAGATCCCCGTAACCACCAAATAACAATATCCCCAAAAGTTCAAATACTGACCCAAAGTGAATAATCCTTGGGTGAGTGGTTGTGATCGTATGTATTTGTTGGCAAAGTCGGGTGAATTCAAGGCTAAAAAAATTGTGAACGACATGAAGTAACCCGAGTTGATTCCAATGGTTTGTGCCGTGGATGCGTACGACAAGCTATCTCGCGATAAACATGTCAATGCCCAACCGTCGACTGCTATATCCTGGGTGGCACAAAAAAGCACTAACATGAAAAACACCAGCGTTATGGTGTACAAGTGTTGTATGGGATCTTCCAATAACTTGTCTATAATTGATCCAAGATAAATCAAGGTGAATCCAGAGATTGTTTGCACTGGAATGATCCAGGACTTTCTTCTCCCTATTTTCGGTGAATATATAGCATCGACTATTGGCGACCACAACAACTTCAACGAGTATGGGTACGCTGCCAACGAGAAAATACCCACTTGTGAATAGGTCAATTTTGATTTTAAAATGAAGGGAATTGATCCAAAAGCTAGCCCAACGGGGATCCCTTGCAATAAATACAATATCACCAACACTGCAAATGCCGGTCTGTCTATGGGTTTCAAATTAGATGATTTGGTGGAGAACCGATCGTTTGATTTCTGCTTGGAAATTGGCAACAAGCCGGCGTCTCCTTCGTCCAATGGGTTGTAGTTGAGATCGTTGTCCATAGATGGCGAGCCATCTATGTTGCGCTTGTGTATATCTGACATCTCCCTGCTCCCAATTTGAGCTGTTGGCACTTGGAAACGTCTAAACTCAAAATTTCACTGCGTGTAATTTTTCGCATCAAGTTTTGACTGAAATCTTGGAGGTTAGATTTGATCAAAAGCTTAAAGTTCCATGGGGACTTGAGAGTGAATGTTTCTATATTACATTTATTCGTATACAATCTACTTGTGAAGAATGCGTTTATACTATGTTCAATGGGTCACAGTTTCGTGTCACCCACGCCATTATTACCTCGTTTACAAAGCCAACACTTTTCTGGCGGCTCTCATGACGACTTCGGTGTCTGGGAAAGCGAAATCTTCCAATTCTTTAGCGTAAGGAGTTGGGACTTCACAACCAGTGACTCTTTCTATAGGAGCGTCCAAGTAGTCGAAACCTTCCGATTCCATGATTTGGGCACAGATTTCTGAACCGACACCGAACGCGGGGAACCCAGCTTCAACGGTGACCAAGTGGTTGGTTTTTTTCAACGATTTAACAATAGCGGGCACGTCCATTGGTTTGATCGATCTCAAGTTTATGACTTCGGCCAGGACGCCATAGTCCTTTTGTAATTGTTCGGCTGCTTCCATGCAGAACTTGACCGATCTGGTGTGGGACACCAAGGTGATGTCGGTACCTTCTCTTTCGATTTTGGCTTTACCGATTTCAATAACGAAGTCGGGCGACAAGGCCTCGTCGGAAATTTCGAACGACTCACCATAAGCGATTTCGTTTTCCAAAAAGATGACGGGGTTGGGGTCTCTGATGGCAGCTTTTAACAACCCACGGTAGTCTTCGGCCGAGTAAGGCGACAACACTTTCAAACCGGGAATGGCTCCGTACCAGGCGGCGTAACATTGCGAGTGTTGCGCAGCAACACCAGCAGCAGCACCGTTAGGTCCTCTGAATGTGATGTTACAAGGCTGTTTACCTCCCGACATGTAGTGAGTTTTTGCGGCCGAGTTGACGACGTGGTCAATGGCTTGCATGGCGAAATTGAAAGTCATGAATTCCAACACGGGTTTCAAGCCATGAAACGCGGACCCAATGGCCAACCCGGTGAACCCCATTTCGGTGATGGGGGTGTCGATGATTCGGCGTTCACCAAACTTGTCCAATAATCCTCGCGACACCTTGTAAGCACCATTATACTGAGCGACTTCTTCTCCCATCAAGTAGACAGTGTCGTCACGGTCCAATTCCTCTGTCAATGCACTGTTCAACGCATCTCTCACCGTCATGGTCTGTTTGCCATTGCTGGTGGCCATGGTTCTGACGTGAACAAAGGGCGATTGCACGTTTCTGGCCATGTTCTTGGTCATGGCTAACGAAGCTTGTTGTGCTGCTCTGGCAGCCTGTGTGAATCTACTCATTGCTTGCAAATAGAATGTTCACTAGGAAAGGATGAAGCGGTGAAAGTTTTATCAATCAAACCAAATCGGAAGATTGAGAACCGTCAATTTTCCCATTTTCACTGAAAATTCAGGAGGTTAATTTCCGAAGTAAGTGAATGGAGCAGAGAAACAACCACGAAGATGATGGGTAGAACAATCATATGTAGTTGTAACACATATAATTAATCTGTCACTGTGTCCCCGATTTTATCTGGTGTCAAAAAACAATTGTAGGTATCAGTCTCGGACTTGGTCTCGCGAGGTGAAAGTACCCTACAAGAGTTGTTGGTGTGAGAAAAGCATGGCACAAATGGTTTGTAATATTGCTAAGAGTGACTAATGGCAACGCGTATTGGTTATCTGTTGAATCATGAGGGCAAAAGTCAAGTAAACGATCTCGATCTCGGAGTTGGTTTGTAGATCGTAGTGTGAACGATATTGATAATTGGTTGGCACGTAACAAAGTGTTAAGTATCTACAAGCCGGAATAAACTAGTTGGAGGAGCGTTGTATCATTGGTGTGCTTATTATGGTCATATTGTTAAGAATCAAGACTCACGATGGAGACTTACACATCACACTCGGATCATATAGTCAAGCCCTAGTTGTTAATCGTCGATGGCAATTGCTCTGAAGTAGCTACCAAGGTAACCAGAAGTGGGTTGCACCCATACCTGTGATGTTGAACGATGGATTGGAAAGTACCGCCAATCCACGTTTGCCACAATTGACAAATAATATGTGAGTATACCAATCACCACGAAAGCTTGAGTTTGCTCGATGTTTTACGGCATTTGGGTGCAAAATGGTTGTATTGAATAATAAATAAACATACTGCTGATGGCGTGATACGGCTTTAAACAAGTTGAGACAAGTAGACATTACATTAGGCATCTAGTTACCAACTGTCATGTGTGTGTAGCGGCTTCAACATCACAAATAACACTCAGCTACGTTTGGTTCTGAATGCGTGTGAGAATAATACCCCCTAAAGACGAAAAATCAGAACGAATAGAACAAACAAAATCATATAATGGGCGAGCCAGACAGGAAGATACATCTGAGTCAAGAATATACAACTCCCCCCGTGAAAACATTTATAAACACCACCAAAACCAAACAATCGGTTTTGGTGGTCGTGGCGGGATGGTGATTATTGTTGACTCAAATTTGTATATAAAATTATGGGTTTACACTCATAAGTGGTAACCGATGCAGTTGAGCAGTATTGACCAACTACATTTTTTATTCAAATCTAGTTCCCACACTTACCCACCCATTTCAAATATTGTAGTCTCTCAAAGAGTTCATGAGATGGACCTTGCCCCAAAATGGGCCAATCATAATTTGTGTATCGGCTGCGCGCTGAGGTAGTACAAGCATTATTTTAGAGTCTAATCAGTAAAACAACCCAGACCAGAAACTAGTCAAACCAAATGTGTTTATCCACTCCTTAGTGTGTAAAAGCTTGAGCGGTTGTCATTATTTAGCTTATACTGCAACGGGCTCATGCCTCGCGATGGACCGATACCAAAGGGTTATACATCCTTTTGATCAGTTCTGCTGAATATATTATATATTCTGTGTGAATCAAAACAAAATCAAACCATACCTACCATTTACCAGTGCTACTTCCACCACTATCGACACTTGTCGCGTAACGCTAACCGCCAATGGTGATGTAACAAAACCACTGCTAAATTAAACCTACCCACCTAGCCAGCGAGTCTCAAGTTCACCATGAATTCAAAACCCCCACGCAGACTCAACACCCACCATCACTTGCAACCTTCAGTCACTAACCAGGGTAACAGTCAAATATATAATATGGGTATGCTGCACCACCATATAAAAAAAAATTGGGTGCAAAATGCTGAAATTGAAATCACAAGAAATGTATGTCGATAAATAGATCCTAGCACTTGACACCATGGTAACTGTGTGCCTGGAGAAACTCAACTCACCCCATTCAGTAATTTTGGGTGCAAATCTAGTGACACAATAACCTACATGGTCACCTGACCGACCCATCGACTCAACACAACACAACTCAACACAACACCCAATAACACAAACACAGGCAACTCTGTGTTCAACACTCACACTCACAGTTCCCACAGACTATTAATAACTGTCAGTCTCCGCCGTTATCGCCCAACCGTCATTCCCCGCTTTCGCTTGAACCCAACTTCTGGGTTATGTGCAGGTATACTATCTAATAAGCCCAGGAGGATATCGGAAGCGATTCCACTATTGTCCGAGACCATCAGGTTATATTATACATATATATATATATATATATAGTATACATTGGATATACTATACTATACCATCACACAACCCAATGATCAGACATTCACGATTGACACTCAGAGTGCTCGCACGCCGCTACAACTCCAACATCAAACTCTCACCCAGGTTGGAGCCTGGAGAACCCGCCGATGGTATCGCATCCAAGTTGGCCGACAAGAGTGAAGGTAATCCCACCCATTTGGCAACATGGTTGGAGGCATTGCGCGAGAGAGAAAAGTACCTTGCCGAAGGTAAAGTCTTGGACAGCTACAGCTACATCAACCCAAAAACTTATGATATTGGCGAAAAGACCCGCCAGGACTCGTTCAGCTATGTGAAATTGCCTTTCAAAAACGACGCCAAACTCTGCGACGCCTACATCTCGGCCAACGGTCGCTTGCGCGTGGGTCAACTATTCCAGGACTTGGACGCTTTGGCAGGAAAGATCGCCTATAAACACTGCTCGCCCGCAGAACCAGTCAACGTCACCGCCTCAGTAGACCGTATCTACATGGTGAAAAAAGTCGATGAAATATCCCACTATAACTTCGTGTTGGCTGGCAGTTGTACTTTCACCGGAAGATCGTCAATGGAAATTACCGTAAAAGGGTACGCCTACGAACAAGACTTGCCTACCGATATTGCATTAAACTCACTCAATGACACCGACGTGTTTATCACCGCAAACTTCACCTTTGTCGCCCGCGACCCCCAGACCCACAAGTCGTTCGCCATCAACAAGTTGCTCCCAATAACCGAACACGACTGGTTGGACTATAGACGCGCCGAATCGTATAACGCTAAGAAAAAAATGATTGCCAAATCCTCGTCCATGATCCAACCAACCCCACAGGAATACCAGCTCATCAATGATATCTGGAAATCATTGAAAACGGCGACGCCGCCAAAACACTTTGAGTACATGGCCGATACCGCCATCCACTCGACTTTGGTGATGCAACCACAATACAGGAACCGCCACTCGTACATGATCTTTGGTGGTTACTTGTTGCGACAAGCTTTCGAACTCGGCTACTGCTGCGCCGGCGCATTCTCGCACGCCAACCCCCGGTTCGTGAGCTTGGACTCGACTAATTTCAAGGCACCAGTGCCAGTGGGGTCGGTGCTATCGATGGAAGCCTCAGTGTCGTACACCGAACACATCCACGCCGGTGACTGCCACAATGACTACCCATTCAACTTGAAAATCTCGGCCACCAATAAAATCTCTAAGAATCCCCAAGCATTTGTGTCGGAACCAGGAACCTTGATCCAGGTTAAGGTCGACACCAAAATCACCCCACTCGACGGCGAGGACTCCAAAGACGCTGGTACTTTTGTCTACTCGTTCTTCGTCCCCAAATCGTCGCAAGAGAATTACATATACCGCACAGTGATTCCCCAGACCTACGCCGAAATGATGACGTACTTGGAAGGTAGACGCTCGGCCCAGGACACAGCAAACTACGTGGAAACCTTGAATCATAACCACTAGCATACATACACTAATAGATACAATAATAGGACGCGATGTAAACACTCGAAAGTTAGTAAGTATATAACTCAAGACTGCGGTTTTCAATTTGCAAGTAACTAACCAATGTTCTATCTAAGTATACTAAAGTTTCACACGATATACATAAAACCCAAGTTCTTTATTATTAACCGTTCTCTGGTTGTTTCGTGACCCTTATCGGTTGAGAGTAGCTTCGGACAACCTCAAGTGGTTGTAGTCGTCAAACTCGAGAATTACGCCTTAAGTTTATCAGGTACCCACTTGTCAAGAGAAGTCCAGTCAACTCCTTTGCAAACCTTAGACTTCATACTTTGTTATTGGGCTTGTGGCTGAAAATATCATTTTGCAACCAAAGCGGCTGCGAATTTCCTTGAACTGCCACCGCTTGGGTTCTTACACCAAAAGATGTAGTAAGCTTAATATCGACTGATATGGTGAAACACAATTCTTGATCAATTGCTCTAAATTCTAGAACCATTTAACATCAGTCAGCACTAGGGTTGAATGACTAATGTTACACCAGACATGTTATAGCCTGCGACACCGTCTTAGTATCAAACCTAGTGGAACACACAAGTTTGATGCAGCAATGTTCTCTTGGAGTTAACAAGTGGGGTTTACACCTTGTGTAGTGGGATTCCACACCCCGTGAGTAATAAGTGCAAAAACTTTACAGTGATTCTCGGAATCACAAAATACCCAAGGCATGGATTATACATAACTTTCAATTAATGTTTATTAAATAGGATAACCCTAGAATTAAATCAAAATAACACCTAAAAATACACAACCGCTATTGCGATTGATGGTACTGAAACCAAACCAAACCAAGAAATATATACTATTTTCATGATGCAAAAAAATCAATCAGATATAATACATTAGATAAAATCAACCAACGAACAACTTCTCAACTTCAATCACTATCATCCTCAACAATCTTGGCTGATTCTTCACGATATCTATAATCGGGTTCGTACGCCGACTCACGCAAACTTCCTTTTCTGGTGAAATCAACCAATTTTGCTTTAGGTTTTCCGGAACCATTGGTGTTCAAACTGTTCTCATTCAAAATTTCGTTACTCGATAACGAAATGGTGGAAAGATTTGAATTTCGAGTATTGGTTTGATTGGTTGATGGATTAGATTTACTGAAATTAAACGACTCAGCAATGGGGGAGATTAGATTGGTCTTGGAATTATTAGAGGCTTGCAACCACTTGAATTCACCATTGTCGGTCTTGGTAGCGGTAAATTCGTTGTCATACGAATGCAAATCATCAAAGTTATTTTCACTCTTAGAATTTTGCAATTGTGGATCATCGACTTTTGACAAAAGATTCACACTGGAGTTTTCAGTGTGAATAGTTTGATTATGACTGTTCAATGAATTGGATGAGTTCTCCTTTTGGTATGGCATGGGGGTCTCAATGTGAGTGGGTGCAACCACCTTCTCCTTTTGTCTTGGATCGTATGGTTTTGCAACGATAGTGGCCTCCTCAGCCGGATCTCGATTCTTGAGGAAGGGGTTATTACTATGACGGCTTTCATCGCTGAAATTACGATGATAGTTAGTTTCCTCCAATAAGATATCCAAGTTCTGAGAATGAGTTCTCTTGTCTTTGGGGATTGACAAAATGTCAATGTTGTGCTTCTCAACGATTTCTCCGTCGCTATTCAATCTTTGCAAGTTTCCCGAATTGTCTCGACTCAAATTCAATGGCCCTGTTATCGAGTTGGTATTTGAGTTCTTGTCGTCAATCAACCTGATTGAGAACAATTGTTCGGTATTCACAGTACTCAAGGAGTTATCAGAATTTCTATTTTCCTTGATGTCTTTAATATCGGATTTGTCTTCCATTCTCCATGATTTGATGGGCATATCGGGTGCGTCAAAGTATTGTGATTCGGTTGATTCGACGTGTGTCAAGGATGAGCTCGTTGATTTAGCACCGTAAGCACTCTTCTCCTTGTCTTCGTGGAACTCGTCGCTGGACTTGTCCAAGTTGAGTAAATTCAACGATGTCAATCTTTTTGGTGGAGATGGAGTAGGGTCAGGGTTGTATGGATTAACATGTTTGTGTTCGGTGTCGGAATGGACAATTATAGTTGACTCCTTTTCCTTCTTATTCTTTCTTCTCCTTAAGCAGCAAAATAAGAGAATAGCTAATAACAACAACACAAAGCATGGTATACCCACTGCCAATCCGATAATCAATTTTTTATTAGTACCCGACGATTTGGTGACGGGAGCCGCAGTCAGCGAAGGCGAAGGCGAAGCCGATGACGAAGGCGACGAAGATGTAGTTGTGGGAGATTCCACGCTCCCGACCCCTTTCAATTCGAAGCTTTCGCTTTCTTGCTTATCGCCATTAGACACCTTGACGGTGATTTCCAAATTATCGAAATCGTTGGGCACTTGACCATTCAAGGTATCGTTAGCCTGGTGCCAATTCAACCACGTAGCTGAGTAATCCAAGTCGATTGTCAGGTCGTTATTCGTGAAGGATGTGTTATCAAAAGTGTACGAGAAGTATTCTCCTCGCGTTACATTCACATCCAGCAAGTTTCCTGAGAACAACGAGTCGATCGAACTCATGGAGTACGTGAAATCAATGACATTATAATACACGTCGGTCACAGCAATTGAGAAGTTGCTGGTAGAAGTATAGTTTGGAAACTGGCCCAATAAGGTGTAGTTTTCCAAACGCAAGTATTCTGGCAAGTTTTGGGGCACCACCAGCGAGATGTTGGCGGTGTTTATGGGGTTCCCATTCAAGTACACGTCTTGCAAGGGGATGTTCAAGTCGATGGGCAGGTTTAGGGTTCCGTTATAGGTGATATCGCTGTTATTGACCCACAACTGGTTTGCGCCCACCACCAAGTCAAACAACCCTTGTGCCAATGTAAACCCTTGACTCGATGCGATAATGGCAAACTGGTACTTCACCGAGGGGGCAATTTCGCTGGTGACATAGGGCACCGTCCCCGTGAACGACAAGTCGTCGGCGTCGAACCCGATCCAATTGGGCAATGACGAGTGGTCTGCCAGCTTTCCATAGAACGTGGCGTCGTCGCCGAGGTTGGTGAATATCGAGCTGTTGAACTTGTACGCGAAAGCACTTCCCGGAGTGACTACCAACCCATTCTGGCCGTTGGTGTCGCCAAACGAGTACAATTGACTCAGGAACTCGTCTTCGTCCAACGTGGTGGTGTCGTCTTGCACCAAGATGGTGTACAAGTTGGACGACGTGGTATATTCGTCGCTGCCGACCAAGCTGAAGTTGTAGTCGCCCTGACTGGGCGGGATACCATACAAGGACATGTTGGCATTGTCAAACATCAACCAGTCCAAGCCGGTGATTGTGTAGTTGACCTGGGAGACATCACTCACGTAGGTGATGTTGTTGATTTCAAACTGGTAATTTTCACCCACCGTCGCTACCGGCATCAACTGCTCCAGCAAGGGGAATCCTATGTATACTTGTGCCAGGCACAAACATAACAAGAATATGAAAAACATGGTGTAAAGAGCGTATAAGTTGAGTGAAAGAAAGACTTTGGGTTGGTTGAACAAACGCAGAATACTATACCCATTCCAATTTAACTCAATCGAGATGTCCCTTCGTGTAAAGGAGTTTTCTGTTTTGGTTTTTTGCAGCCACTGGAAAAACTTTACGCGTAGGAAAAACGCGTAACAATGGAAAACCTCCTGGAGAGCAACAACAAACAAACGCTAGTCATAGAGTATAGGTATAGAGTTGTACCACTACACTGTCACACCCTACACTCTATTCATTACAAAAATTCTACTTGAATCATTCGATTTAACGTATATTTACAATTAAACCATTCCCCTGAGTCGCGTGTTTATTATTTATCATGTCATTAGTTGAATTAAAAACGACACCTGCAACCGCGATGGCTGAAAAGGGTATATCTCGTATCTGTAGTCGTAGTCGTAGTCGTAGTCGATATGAGGTGCATAACGCTGGGTTAGCGTTGATTTCTATAGTACCAGCGCGGGATATAGTAGATGACAAAGATGCCGAAGTAGCCAAAGAGTAACCCGACAAACTTTTCAAACAACGAGTGGAAGTATATGTTGGTCATGAGCAACATGAACCACCAGAGCGTGATCAACAGCATGACAATCACCTGGGGATTGAGCAACACCACGTCGAGCGCCGGGCGCCAGTCGTGCCAAGTGTTGATGGTGGCGATCTGGCGCTGGCAGCTGGCGACGAAGTAGTCCCACGACTGCCAGTACGGTTTCATTTCAAAGAAAAGAAACAACGACGAATGCACCATCAAGAATACATGGCCCGAAGGGTCATGTCCGCCCTGCCACTTTCCCAGGAGCTTCCTACACGCATACGACGAGATGCTGCTCGACTGCAACCAGTTTTCCTCGTGGTTGGCGTCGAACAAGTGCATAACTTGGTCGAGCTTGGGGTGGTTGGCGTCGACAGCGCAGTAGCCGCCGCTCCAGAGAAAGATTCGATCCATAATAGGCAAGCCAAAACACCACTGGGTGAAAAGCACCCACCACACCGTCAGCACGATGTAGCGCACGATAATGCCGCCATAGTTAATCCGGCGCCGCTGGCCTTGCTGCTTGACAATAAGGAAGCTGTAGAACAACACCAACACCACCGTAGTCCAAAGCCACCCCTTCTTGACAAAGAGCTGGTTGAAGATGTTTCTCTTGTCGTTCCAGTAGTTCACCACTTCTTCTTGAGGAGCAAACTTGTGCATCAACTTGCCCATGATGAAGTTGACCACAAACGAACCCACAAATACCACCTCGCTGAGCGTGACGTAGAACTTGTCCACCACCAACTGGTTCCACGAAGCTAGCTGTTTCATATGTCGTTCATACACTAGCGCCCTCTCATCGCCCCTAGTTGACATGGTATAAACGTTGGCCCTGGTTGCTCCAGCGCCCGCTGGCGCTTTCGCAGGCATAGCAAGAATGCTGTGTGCACGACAAATGGCTGCAAAAAATGATGAAAAGACGATGGGGCGATGCCATGGGAAGTGATAGAGATAATGCTACAGATGGTGCTATGAGTGGTTATGTCACTGGGTTGAGTGGCATCTAATTTGGTGGTTTTTTTTTTGGTTTACATTGTTGATGAATACTGAAAGTTGTATTGATTTAGTTCGCCTCGCACTTTGGTTGGTGTTGCTATAGTGCTGAGTAGTATAGTGCTGGATTAGCTTGACATATACTATCAGATCACACTGTCAGTGCTTGTTTAAAGCAACCCATGTAAATGTAAGTAAAAGGAGAGCATTCATAGATATGAACAACACATACAATTAGTGTGTAGGGTAGTAGACAATAAAGTTGGCGTGTTCTTGTCAAATTATGAGTTGCCTTTAGGAATAAATGCCATTACTGTTGAGTTTAGTTCTATCATTTGTTCATATCTTGATTTGATTCTGGTTACCTTTGGGTGATACTACTCTGGTTGTTAGAACTACCCAGGTCAATGCAACCCTTCGCTCATTGCTTTCGGCTTCTTGTACATAGATCCACTATAGATTGAGTAATATTCGCGTAGCTCACACCATCGGTCGGTCAATACCTTTGTCACCGATAATCTTGGATAAGTCACGTATGATCTATCTTGGTTGTTTCATGGACATTATCATACCTTTTCTGGTACCTGCAGTTCCAGTTTCAGCAGTTCCACTTTATCGCTTGACTCCAAACTGACTTCTTGGTTCTGCCAGTTCTTCACCATATCGTTCATCAAATTGTTTCGAAGCTCAGGGTTGACAATCTCCTTACGGAAGGTTTCATTCTGCAACAACGTGAGGATATGGAGACAATTCGGATACACTAAAAACTTGGCATACTCGGGCCGTTTCCAGTAGTTCAAGTAGTTCAAGTAGTTCACGAACGTGGGCTCTTGCAAATGGCCTTGCTGGGCCAAATAGTTCAAGTACTGGATGTTGCACAATGATTGTACAAACTCCAACTCAATCTCCCACCGCGTGGGTAACGACGATATCAACGTCTCAATGTTGTCGCTGCCATCCTTGCCCTCAACCAAAACTGACACTGGCACTGGCACTGGCACTGGTTCGTCCATCGTTAACAATCTCTGGCAATGGCCCTACTCACTGAGAATTAAAATCGCATCAAAACAATGCGCATACAAATTCATGATTTGTACCACAACAAATGTCAAATCGATTGCAAGACCTAGCAAATAACCTGTTGACAGGGACCACAGTGTCTGGAAAGAACCAAGCCATGCCTTCGTCAGCCACTTCGATTGAGAGCACTAGAGACGAAGCGTTGTTACGAGAGTTGCAACAGTTGCAAAAGGTGAATGCAGTGGTGAGCGACGTGAATAAGATGATCCAACATACTAAAGCAAACATGCACCGTCTCACCTCATCTACTGACATGACAAAACACTTGTTGATCAAATGGGTACGAATCTTGAACCAGGCCAACTATAACCAGGAGTTGATAAGCGCCATGAACGAACAGTCGATCATTGATCGAGAAAACGGAGTAGAGGACAAACTCGAGAGTCAAGACGATATTGAAGCTGACTACCAGGAGAAGGTCGAACACGAGAAACATTTGTTAAGTGAATTGGAAGCGATAACCCGAGATACTTTGGAAATGGAACACAAACTAGCTAACAAGGAGAAACGAGACCACGAAACGCCTGTACGATCGTTAAACCACGACGCAACCAGAAAACGCCACTCAGCATCTACATTGGCCAAAGCCGACGCCAAAAGAGCTCGTTGATGAGGTTATGACCACCAACATGCCAATCGAAGTTAGATTTGGCGATATTGCCGAGTTAGCCCATCTCTGTAAGTTAAAACTCAAACACTTAGTTGAAGCAATGGTGGCAAATGCTAGTGTTATTGTTGCATGCGCTAGTCACAACTCTATCATTCGAAAATAGCCATGTCAGACTCAGTTCAACAGCAGAATCGAAGTGCTTATTGTGCAATAGAATTGGAATATGATTGTAAGGGTAATCAGTGATACTCTTCGCATGAAGTGCTGGACAATAATAATGACTCCGTGTCATGCATCAGGAGTAGCTGTGCCACATATATGTGTTTCCTTTGGACGCACCAGTCTACTTATGGAATTACCATCATAAATGTACGCATTGTGTACCACGTCTACATCTATTCTATATCTTTAATTTTTATTAATCATACAAGAAAACCAAACCAAACTTCTATATCAAATACCGTCATTGGAGTTCAAATAAACATGTGCAGTGCAACCCTAATTCTACTTGAGAATGTTAGTGATTAAATCGTTAGCGTCGACTGAATCACCCTCTTTGATCATTATTTCACCAACTTTACCCGATACTGGCGCACTAATCACCATTTCCATTTTCATGGCCGACAAAACTGCAATTGGGTCACCCTTTTTGACTTCATGGCCAGCCTTGGCTCTGATCTCGATGACAACACCAGACATTGGTGCACCAACATCATTTGGTTGTGAAGCTTTAGGTCTTGTTTTAGTTTCAATCGAGATTGTCTTGTCTTCAACAGTAACCGATCTCATTTCACCATTCAATTCAAAGAATACCTCTCTGGTACCAGTTTGTTGCGAAATCTCACCAATAGCCAACAACTTAACAATCAAGGTTTTTCCTTGCTCAAGTTCAACAATCAATTCTTCACCTAATTTACATGGTTTCAAGAAGTACCTAGTTGGCAAGACCGATAAATCACCATACTTATCTTCTAATCCTTTGAATGTTTCGTAAACTTTTGGATACATGATGTAAGAAGCAATGTCGGTTTCACCAATATTTGGACCAAATCTTGAGACCAAGTCTTGTTTGATTTCATCAAATTTGATGGGTGGTAAGCTCAAACCAGGTCTAGAGGTCAATTTAGCTCTCTTATTACCCAACATATTTGTTCTCAATGGTTCGGGGAATCCACCATATGGGGTTCCCATTAAACCTTCCATAAAGTCCAATACTGAATCTGGGAAATCCAACTCAGATGCTAAATTGTTTACATCCTCTTCAGATAAGTTATTAGAAACCATAAATTGAGCCAAGTCACCCACAACTTTCGAAGTTGGAGTAACTTTGACAATGTCACCCAACAATTGATTAGCAATCTTATAAGTTTCTTTGGTTTGCAACCATCTGGTTCCCAAACCTAATTGTTGTGCTTGGAAAAGTAAGTTAGTCAATTGACCACCAGGGATTTCATGTTCGTACACATCTGGGTCTGGACCTTTCAAATCAGCTTCAAAGCAGTTGTATAACAATCTCATTTGTTGCCAATAATTGTCAATTTCACGGACCATGGTAGGGTCAAGACCAGTTTCAATATCACCTTCCAAAGATGCTAAGATGGCGGAGATGGATGGTTGAGAAGTCATACCAGACATGGAGTTCGAAGCAGCATCAACAACGTCAGCACCAGCTTTAGCGGCAGCACACATAGAAGCAACACCAGTACCAGCGGAGTCATGAGTATGAACGTGGATTGGTAATTCAGGGTATTTCTCTCTGATGGCACCAATCAACAAAGTTGCAGCTTTGGGTTTCAAAGTACCAGCCATGTCTTTGATACCCAACATGTGAGTACCCATAGCCACGATTTCGTCAACGACTTTGACATAGTATTCCAAGTTATATTTCTTACCTGGTTCCAACATGTCACCCGAGTAACAAACCGTGGCTTCAACAACACCACCAGCCTTCTTAACTGCATCTACTCCGACTTTCAATTGCTCTAAATCGTTCAAAGCATCGAATACACGGAAAATATCCACCCCATTATCTTTAGCTTCCTTGACAAATTGGTCAATGGCGTTATCGGGTAATGACGAGTAAGCGACCCCGTTGGCACCACGTAACAACATTTGGAATGGAATATTTGGTACGAGTTTTCTCAATGCTCGCAAACGCTTCCAAGGATCTTCGTAAAGGAATCTCATGGACACATCGAATGTAGCACCACCCCAACATTCTAACGAGAAAAGTCCTGGTAAAGCGTGGGCGGTAGTTGGTGCAATGTTGATTAAATCGATAGTACGCAATCTTGTTGCCAATAACGATTGATGAGCGTCTCTCCAGGTAGTGTCGGTGATCATAGTACCATTAAAGTTTCTAACTTGTTTAGCAAATTCTGCTGGGCCCTTCGAGTCCAACACTTGTTTCCAACCAGCTGGAGCCGGGGTATTATTAACGTCGACCACTTGGCCGTGGTTGTGGATTTGGGGAATCAAAGCTTCTTCTGTCAATTTAGGTTCACCGACTTGTCCCTTGATCGACGAGCCATTGACGACAATGTCACCCAAGTACGATAATAACTTGGTGGCACGATTTTGCGAAGTCATCATTTGGAAAAGCGATGGGGTGTCATCGATGAATGTAGTCCAACAATCACCCGAGATGAAGGTATCGTGAGTCAATAAACCCAACAAGAATGGAATGTTTGTCTTGACTCCTCTGATTCTGAATTCAATCAATGCTCTCAACATTTTTCTACGAGCAATCTCGTAGGTTGATCCCAAACACGAGCATTTGACCAACATCGAATCGTAATGGGGCGAGATAACGGCACCAGCAAACCCGTTACCACCATCTAACCTGACACCATTACCGCCTGCTGAACGGTAAACCTCGATTTTACCAGTATCGGGTTGGAAATTTTTCAGCGGGTCTTCGGTGGTGATTCTACACTGAATGGCAAAACCTCGAGTCGTGATCTTGTCTTGTAACAAGCCCAATTGTGCTAAAGACGCACCAGCTGCAATCTGAATCTGGGCGGCGACTAAATCGACTCCCGTGATTTCTTCGGTGATGGTGTGTTCGACCTGAATTCTGGGGTTGATTTCGATGAAGTAGTGTCTGTTTTGGTCGTCAACCAAGAATTCAGCCGTACCGGCATTTCTGTAGTCGGCGGCTTTTGCCAAAGTGACGGCGTCGGCCAAGATAGCGTCGCGGACTTTCACGTCCAAGTTTTTGGCAGGAGCAATTTCCACCACTTTCTGGTGGCGTCTTTGCACTGAACAGTCTCGCTCAAAAAGATGGACCACGTTACCATAGTTATCGGCGAGCAATTGCACTTCGATATGTTTAGGTTTGTCCAAGAACCGTTCGATGAAACAGGTACCATTACCAAAAGCGGTTTTGGCTTCTGATGTGGCCCGCTTGAATGCATCAGCAATGTCGTCGCCTTCTCGTACCACACGCATACCTCTACCACCACCGCCAAACGCAGCTTTGATGATGACGGGGTAGCCGTGTTTGGCAACAAACTGCTGAGCTTCTTCGACGTTGTCAATGGGTCCCGGGGTACCTGGCACCACGGGGACGTTGTTGGCTTCGGCCAAGCGTCTAGCGCTCATTTTGTCCCCCACCTTATCGATGGTTTGGTAGCTGGGTCCGATCCAGGCGATGCCTGCTTCCTCGACCTTTCTGGCAAAAGTCGAGTTTTCTGACAAGAAGCCGTAACCGGGGTGGATCATGTTGACTTGGTGTTTTATGGCAATGTTGATGATTTCGTCCATTTGCAAGTATGCTTGCACGGGGGTGTATTGGCCCTTTGCGCCGATGACGTACGACTCGTCGGCGCGCAAGCGGTGAGCTGACAAACGGTCTTCGTGTGAGTATATGGCCACTGTTTGCATCGACAATTCGTGGGCGGTCCTGAAGATTCTGATGGGGATCTCTCCTCGATTGGCGACGAGGATCTTGTTCATTTGCCCCAAAACAATCGAGTTCCTCCTAAAGGAGTGAATTTTGTTCAAGTCGTTACTCATCTGTGGTGCCAAAATATCTGGGAAAACAGCAACTGCCAGGTCTATTATATACTATTGGGTTATACCTTATCAATCCAATGAAACTGAAAAATTGGCCCACAAAAAATACTCGGCAATGGATGGTCCATTCCTGCACGGTATCGGAGTTGAGATAACGAATGAAGGGCAAAGTGTTAGTCATAATCGACACTGAGAGAATAGATATAGATACCGGTGGTACGATTACAACAAACTCTACTATTTCCAATACTAATACTACTATTATTACCCATTCTCGGGAATTTTCCGTGTTCTCGTTCATGTGGTTCTATACACTCCGAGAGGGTCGCCAGTTCCTGTAGGAGGTTATTCTCCGTGAGTATGGAGTAAAGGAAGCCACACGAGTCATCGCCAGGCATCAACAACAACATCAGAGTCGACACATTGAGTAGGTTCAGACAATAGCAAGGGTATGTATTAACCTGGCTTCTTATCTTAGATAACAAACTCTATTGAGAAAGCAAGATTGTGAAAACTGACTTGTGGAAAGAAATTTGGCGAATGCTAGTGCTAGTGCTAACTACCTAGCCATGGCAATGGCCATGGCTACTGCTGGCCACCACCACTAGCACTATTGGCGTGGCGGAGGTGTAGTTCCGAATGGTGGAGATGGGTCAAGGGAACCGGGACAAGGGAAATGAAAGTGGCGACCGAGAAGCGCTACGGGTACAAGGATGTGATGTCAGAACCAGGTATGCACTGGGTAATTTTTGACTATGGGTTATTTTTGACTCGCGATTGATTGACGATGAGCTGGAAAGTATGGTCTACGAGGTGGGGTGGTAAGGTGTTGCAGGTTGTTGCTCTTTTGGTTTGTGGGTATGCTAATGGTGCAAAAGCGAATTGGGCAAACAAAATATCTGTCACGAGTGGGATTCATCGATCCAGTCCAGTGCAATAAATAAGTTCGATGTTTTGAGGGCTTTGTGTGGGGTATGGACGCGTGACGATTCAGCTCGTTAGGGGAATTAGGGGGTTGTTGGTGGTCAAAAAAAAACTCTACATTGTCTAACGATATTATTTGATGTCGGTTAACTATAGCAATCAAATCTAAATTAAGCAAAAAACCATTAACTTTAGTTCAAACCAAACAAACAACAACGCGCAGCCTGATTGATGGTTGCATAAATATTTTACTGAGGCTTCTCGTCGGCATCAGCATCATGACTGGGGATTGGTTGCAACGATACTGTATTGGAGTTAGTGTTAGAGTCACGAGTGTACGCCAGAATCGCCTGTTTTTCGTCGTCATTATCCTCGACATCGTGTCTCTTGTATATGGTCTTTAATCGTATCGTGACCTCTTCGCCAAATACCCACACGGGATGGTAAGGAAAGAATGTTAGGCCACAAATTGTAATCATGGTCGCATCCAACGTGAACAAAAACACTTCGTGGGAGAACAAGAACCCTCGGAACCCTTGCGATAACTCAACCACTCGATACACCGACCGGATATATACCGCGAGCACGGCAACCGTGAGCGCCAATGGGAATTAATCAAAAATCTTGCCCATTCGAATCGACTTGTATTTGGGATTGTAGTTGGGTTCCAAGATGGTGTGACGATAATCTCTAATCGACTTCACATTGAACAATAATCGGAAAAAGTTGGCAAAACTACGTTTGGTGTACTTGTTATAACCATCTGGAGCCACCACTGTCGGTGTAGACTTGAAGTAAAGTCGATTCAAAAACTCAAACCAGAATACTATGAATATCGACATTCCAAACACTTGCACAGCAATTCCCGATATCATGGTGTTTGTCCCTGGTGTAGCATCGTTATCACTCGAGGTGGCTATAGAAGCGGCTGCACCACCACCCGATTGAATCATTAGCGACAACACATCAATGGTGATGAATAAATACGTGTACCATAGTGGTTTCAACATTGAAAACTGACGACCGTGAATCACCACCAATTGGGCAAATAAAAAGTAAATACCGGCCATGAGAAACGCCGGCGCTATAGTCAAAGCAACTGTTTGTAACAAGAAGTAATTCATGTTTCGATCATCAACCATCGATAGAAGTCGGCCCAAGAACCCCATCCATTCTAATGCGTACCCGCATATGAACGTGATGTTGAACCACCAGTATCGCGATTTGTACATCATACCAATGTAATACATCAACGTGATTGTGAATATTGTGAAGTAAAAGATATTACCAAATCGGTTCAAGTAGAATGCGTAGAAACTCATATCTCGATACAACTGTTTCAAATTTAGAGTGGCATCAAAAATAGCTTGCGTGGCTGATGCTCTAGCAGCATCGTCAGTTGCAGTGGCAAGAACTTGCTGGTTTTCAATGATCGTCAACGTTGCAGCAGCACCTCTCACGGTTCTTCCCCATTCAATGATATCGTTACCCGTGATTTGGGGGTATTTTGATATCGCGGCCGCCAAAGTCGCAGATGCTCCCGAAGCAAACGAAGCTGGGATTGATTTCAAAGTAGTCGAAGTGGGGATTTCTGAAGGCGACCACGTAGAAACGGTGGCAAGGAATTCTGTCATTGTACTTGGTTGGTGAAAGATACTACATCATATATGTGTATATATATACATACCAAGCAGTTGCTTAATAATCGCGTAAATTTTGGTACCCATTATTTATCCTTACCACAAGTGATTTGATGGCTGTGTAAATACATTTTATTAACTTTACCAAACCTTATATTTGATAGCGAAATTGGGCTTTTATGTGAGACTATTGGCAAAAAACCAGCTACTACGTTGCTACAAATGATAGCTAATCATAAGTGCGGTCTCAAGCTCGATATTCCTTTGATTTTGCTATAGTTCTACGAAACGTTGGCGATATATTTAGTAACTGCTTCCTCTTATGTAAGCGGTAAACTTTATCGTCTCGTAAAAACCAGGAGTATACGTTTTGCGCGGCGAAATGTTGTTAGATAAGTATATTGTACACGAGGTTTGCGAGACGGATACTTGTTGAGTTTAGTATACTGGCAGCTGTAATTGGTGTAATCCAACCAAATCAACCATGGATATAATTCGCATTACAGACTACATGTGGAAACAGTTACCACGACTCAGCGTCACTTTCTGGTCTAATGGCCATTGGTGCGAGGCTATGGGGCTGTCAAGTGGCTAATCGTAAAACCTTATGCAAATGCGGTTTCGTAACACTAGTAAGATTGAGAAGACCATACCACGAGTGGTTGGTGTCATCGATGACGACACCGAAGTTGGGGTCCAGATGGTGACAAAAGCAGGCGATGCTAGTTTACCCATGTGCCAAATCACGTATTGCTTACTAATTACTCACTCGATAAATACCCTAGCCACCATTGACAGATGTGCGGTGCAAAGTGTCAAGCACTTAGGGTACAAGGCTGGTTGGGTTACTAGTAGATACCTGAAGCGTTCGGTCAAGATTGATTGAATGGTTATTATAACAATTATGACAACCACTCGTCACGAATACGTGAATAAAGATCAACTACGTCCGTACATTCAGTAGGTTCTTCAAAACTGTACAGTCTTTATCTTGAGTTTGTCATTGATTATCCTCTATGGATCAATACACAAAATGTGCTACCAGATGAAGCATATGTACCCATGTTGAGATCTTGCTGTGTACAAAGTATCCAGTGCGAAGAACAAAGTTTCATGATTCGAAAGTAGCGCCATACTAGAGACATTTCCCAACTTTTTCTCTGTCCACCATTAGATACCCCTTCATTGAATCAACTCAGATTTGCAACCAAAACCATTAGGTTGCAATTGCACCTCTACAACTTTGTTCGTAATCCCTATATCAATATCAATTGACAACACCTTGTCTATCTTGTGGGTAGATGGTTTCCAAACATTGGTTCTTTGCCTAGCCAAGATGTTGACCCAGAGCGTCGTCACACACATGAATTATCAAAAATCACAACAGCAACCCTTCAAGTATTATCTGACTCTGTATAAATTTACATTGAACACACCACTTCACTTCACCACACAACCTCCCACACTCGCCAACCATTCACCTTCGTCTCAAAACTCTAGCTGAATCGCTCATTTGAATATCTACGCACGTATTCCGAGGTCTCCAATAATCATTACCATCCTAGTGTAGTGCCACTTGAACATCTATCAAACTTTGGCCTTGAGAAAACCATATATCGATAGATTTAATTACAGCGCTAGTATACATTTTCCATCAACTATACCTCGATTACACTCACTCCACAACCTCCAATCACACGCCAATGGAACGTGTCATCTCATTAACGCTATCCCCACTCTCTATCCATGACTTATCCTGTGCATCCTGCCGCTATTCTTGTTCTTGCCCTTAGCGTTTACCGCCTAAAATACCCGCCAGGGTCAAGGTTGCGGGAAGCCACACCCTGCACTAGGTGTGGCACTACACCGCACTCACCGCACCACGCCGCACTGCACCGCGTTAGCTCTAGCACCGCACCGTTGGAACCGTTGCTGCACCACCGGCTACATTACCCGATTGGATTTGTTTTGCGCACATTAACTTCCTATCGCAGGATGTTAAACGCCGACAATATATACCCATGATCAGTGGCGATCAATGACTAAGGTCATAGTATAACCCATGACATCCTGGTTGTAGTCACACTCTACTTGGTAATCATCCTATTACTTCCATAATGGTACCATTTTTATGGATACATCATCTCATCTGGCCCACCATGCCATTGTTTGGCGCAATTTTTTCGGAACCATCCTCCCACCCACAAACACCAATTTCATTGGCTAGATAAGGGAAGGGTATGATATATATAAATCAATAAAATTCCCAGGATGATGAAAAAAACCCAGCAATGACTGTTAAACATTTATCGACCTCGGCTGTGAAGGCGTTCAAGTGGAAACCCACCAGTGGGAACTCGTTTAGGTCGTTTGCTGAGTACCGGTTGAAGGTGGTGCAACAGACCCCGTTGGTTAGGGGGAGTAGAAAGAGTAAATAGGCCATGAAGTGGGTGAAACCCACGAATAGGTTGTTGGTTATGGTTACTGTCATCCCCCATCTTGGTGGGTTGACATTACACCTGTTACACCGGTTCTACACATTCCCAGGAATACCCTGGGAATGGTTATTGGGAATGTTCATTGGGTATGGGAGTATATTGAGTATACGGAATAAACAAAAACATGTGCAATTGTTAATACTCACGTGCTGCGATGGGCGCGGCTGAGCGGCAAGAAAAAAATGTAAAGTCGCGTGAGCCACAATCAAAAGATCACGTTGTAGTCGACCCACACAAAGTCCAGATGTTGTTACTTTGACGTATTTGAACCTCTACTATGCAAATGAAATCTACTGCCTAGTTGTTGTTTTATTTTTCCTTCAGCATGTATTTTGTGAAACTCCAAATGATGATCCTCATCCACTTTCTGGTCGTTCTTTTCTTTACTTGTGCATGTATGTTGTAGAACGTCAGCAAGCACTACGAGAACCTTTTCTCTACATAAGCCAGGAGCTTCTTAGTTATTCGCGGAAATTCGTGGTGGTGGTGATTTAGGGCCCAATAGCCTGCCATTGAAATATTACTATATTTGAAGGTACGCCAGCTGATTAGATAGGCTAAGCGTAACGTCAGAGTGAGCTCATAAGGTCAATCTTTGAATGGAAGCTGGCAACCATAACCACGCTATAGATTTGTCTAGATTTGGTAGTCATTAGCATTTTTTGTAAGGTTCAATTGTAATTGGGGTTAGTAACCATCACGAGGCCAAGTTATCGTACAATTCACTTTCAATCGGGTGAACAATCGTTTGCACGCTATGTAAGGTTCAATTACAATGGAAGTTACAGAAAGCTTTTGAGTAGAGTGGTTGCACAAATCAATTTGAATGGGGTTAGCATTCGTTAGCACGTTATATATGGATAATGACAGTTAGTGATTATTGCCCCGTTATTGCAGATATAACGCAGGTTCAATGACAGTACGCAACGCCAATATGAGATTCGATTTGAATGAGGGTAGCAATTAGTGACCACCTTTTTTGATTATTTTGGATAGAAGTTAGCAGTGCTTGCTTTGTTGCTTTGAAATTCAATTTGTACAAGGTGAGTAGTAATCACTAATTCTTCTATTGCAAGATTCGATCTGAATGGAATGAACAATCATTTCCACATCCTTGTAAGGTTCAATTCTCAAACTAACTCATTAGTATCAACCTGAGACTATCAAGTCGTCGCATTTCTTATCATTGGAGATAAATAAGCATACCGGTTGTGCTTCGAATAGAATTCACGGTTGACGGTGGTGTAGCATGCCCAGGATTTACCAGTAGCAACCATACTGCCAATGTTCGTGATGACAAATGCACATATCGCCTGCTCGCAACGTAAACAGCCTAATATAGTCTCCTCAGAATATCGTGTGGCAAGCCTAACGACGCCCGCTGGCTTGAGGCATTCAACAGGTGTGGTATTTTGCATCCACAACTTTACAACTTCAATATTTCGATTGTGACTATTTAACTCATGCGACGAGTTATCATTGGTGTACCAGGATAACACACCTAGACGTTCATAACCATCCACTTCTACTTTAGCTTGGTGTCACTGTATATGCAACCCTTAGGTCGTTTCGATATGATTATTGCTGGCTCATGGCAAACAGAGACAATTCAGCACTGGGCCTAATTAAGGTGCCTGACACAAATAATGCTCAAAAACTTACGCCTTCACCCATATTTGCATAACAAATGTTCGACAAGTGAACTAGTTGAACTTGCATTCACAGAATCTCAAGAACGCTCAGGTACCCTAATATTTACTCGTAATGAGATTGCAAAAGTATTTCATCGACCGGAAAGCATTTTATGTTCAACATCAGCACACTATTCCTGATTGATCGTTCAGTGGAACACGGCTGGACTTTGTTGTATGTGCAAATGGTGGACATTCGCGAAGCTAATAAATATATCATGGCTCACGTCGAAATCGGGTGAAATTAGTATTTCCATGTCTGTTTGTGTGTATCATCTTGATTTAACTTGAGAGTACTTTCATACTAATTGCGATTCAACACGTATCAGTTTTTTTGTCTCCTTTCGTCTGCAGCCTTCTTGGCCCTTTTATGTAGCCGTTTATACCATTTATTGTTCGATATTTCAATAATGTAGACTAAAGACCCATGGAGGTACACCGGTCTAGTCAATGTTATTGAGATGATCAGCTACTGCTGTTGTAAGTCTCACAGTTACCAGTACCATCGAAACTGGCTGAAGCGACGACTTGATCAGTGATAAGCAACCTTCAACACAGAAGTTCTCAGTATCGAGAAACATAAAAAATTGGCTTTTTGAATCTTTGAACATTTTTCTATCAGAGGTCAACCATGCTGAAAGACCTCTCCAACATTCGCGGACTCCTAATCCATTATTGTATCATATTTTTAGTTATTTGGAACCTCATCCTCTATTATTGCTTTCGAGTCATCCTTGCAATATTTTAGACTATCCTCAATTTTGCTTTGGCGCCTATATCACTTTATAAATGTATTTCAACCAATTACTCACTAACAAAATCTACTAGTAGCTTGTCGACCCGGAGTATGAGATACATTACAGTCCGAGGTAACTCACTTTTTTCAATTAAAACTCGTGGTCCAATTACGTAAATGACGATTATTTTTGAGAGACGGTGTTTGCCAGTGGCGATGGGAAATAGGAATGCGTTCCCTTACAAGAAAAGCAATTGTTGAGAATCTACTTCATTTACATGAACCACGACCATTCAATACCTTGTGGTTTGGTCATGGTATCAGGTCAAAATATTCTATGATTTTGCTATACATCAGAAAATGAGAAATGTGTTAACCCCATTAGGTTATAAGGTTTAACCATCAAGATTCTTGTACACCACACGAGATCAATAGATGACGGAAAACACATGCTGCACAATAATTCATAGAACAAGCCAAAAGAATGTGTACTCGCTTGAAACCATTTTTTGCCTCTTTTTGAAACTGGGACATGCAATTTGGTTTTGCAAGCCAGTTTTATCCCAAACTCCATAGGTAAGGTTTGTCAGCATTTTTAGCATGCTTTGCTCTCACAGGTCGCAGGACAAGTTTCACACAACAGCAAGACACGCAGGTGTAAATAGACACAACCAAGCAATCATCATGAAAACCACAGCCAATTGACTATGTGGGACACATGCCACTATCTTTCAGCATTTTAGGATTCAAGAGAGAGGAACATTCACTTGGCTTGATCATTCTAAAAAGTAATTACAGTTGTGTTACAAACTTTCACAGAATTTCACTTGGAAAACTCTAATAATGGTCCTTACAAATGACCATCACATGTACTACCTAAATGAAGTCAATTTATTTGTGTAGCTTGATAGATGAAATGTTGTTGTATTAAGCAAAGTCGAGCTTACCTTCCAATTGTTGGTGGTATAACATGACATGCTGCTTCTTGGTAACGTTGATCGTAAAAAAATGGCTTAAAAGATAAAACGTGTTAGGCCCCTATACATCGTGTATGGCGCTAGAATTAACACATGCATTGTATGATTAGGAATTAGCTTGCATCTGGTTATTCAACTTCAGCCACTCAAGGCCAAGCGATATTTCGGTAAACAAAAACGCGTTCCCAAGCTTGCAATTTCAACGCGATTCGCTTATTTCTGTTGGTTCTCGTGGTACTGCGAGCGAGAGTTGGACTTCAAGACTTCAAGTGTTCAAAATGAATAGCGCTATAAAAACCAATCTCGGTTGCAAAGAAATCTTGGACGCCTACATATAACCGATTAAGGTTTGAAAAAAGAGCCTCTACTGAACATTGTCGAAAGTAGAAATAATCCTCAGCTTAAGAGTTTTTACAAGTACAGTCTACGCAGTTTGAATAATAGCTGGAATGGAATCAAGATGACCAGGTTGTCGATTGTTGAATGTTGAACGCGCACTCCGCGAGGCGACGAATGCTTGTCTTGACAAGTTACCTTGTTCGAGTTGTAAAGTAGTAAATTCAACCTCACAACACAAACAGAGAATGGTTCTGTTCAATGGTATGTTAAAAGCGTTCGACTGATGCTAATACTTTTAACTATCATCGGAAATCCCTAGCAGCATTCGCAATAACATTATTATCACAGCTAACGATATCATGATACGTTTTCATTCAGTCATTTTGTGGTGTAGAAACAGAGATCAATATCTGGGAGTAGCATTAGTCGTACTTTGCCAATTCTTCCACCTAATGTGGGGGGCCAAACATAGTGACGAAACAACTTGCATACAGTTTGACCAAATCAACCAATTTTGGCAATCTCAACAGCATCCTAAACTTGTGTTTGAATTTCAAAGATTGATTTTAGACATGCACCTACTATTTGGCAACCACAAGCATAGATTTCAGGCTATTATGAACGCTCGTATTTGAGATACATCTGAAAATCAGCAACTTAATCTTTTTATAGATTTTAGAATTAACCGATATGCGTTATATCGTTCCACGCACACAGCGAATATGCAAGTTTAGCCTATTTACGCTAATGCCCGTTCCCTTTCCAGCTTCAAAATCCTCGGTATAATCTAACTCAGATGTAGATAACAGAGGATCAGTGATAATGCAGATATGCACATTTTTGTCGCTATAATCTTCAAATTTCCCAAACAATTAGATTAGCGCGATACTTTAGTTCAATGTACTCGCAAATCTTGTATAATATTTTTAAATGTTGTGGCCTTGAGTCTAGTTGTACATGACATAACTACCACACCCAACAACGACTTCTAAATGGTATGCTTGTGATCAAGAAGTTTAGACTTAGAATCACTTTGAAGATTTTTGGAGCAATATTGCCGATTTTTCGGAAACGATAATTGCGCATTTCTACCATAGTAACCTCCATGAGCTTGCATTTTATAGCATCCTGAAAGTCGCATTGTAACCCCTAATATTGAAGAAACTATGCAATATAGTAAGTTGATTCACCAGCGCTTCGTCGTAGCATTTTTGTACATCTAGAAGTCTAAAAACTAAAAACCGAATAATAATCAAATAATCAAGAACCGAATTGAAATGAAAGACCGAATTACCCGGAGGAGATTGAAGTTCAGCAAGTTTATTAAAATAACAGAACACTCGAAATTATTGCTGCGAATGTTACAATCGCCAATGATTGAAAGTTCACAAAATTTGCATCATTTCCAACAATAACTCCAGGTGCATTGGTTGATGCGCCGGCTACAGTGGTGCTTTGATTTACTTCTGTAGTTCCAAGCTCTTCCCCAGGTTTCAAAGTTGTAACGTAAGGGGATCCTTGCGAGTCAGTTCCTTCAACCACAAGTGCTGTTGTTGTCATGATAATATCATTTTCACTGACCGTCGTTACCACTGGATAGTCACTTAAAATACCTGGTAACACTATGGTTTTCCCAGGTACGTGCGAGTCAACAATAGTAGTAGTGTACAACTGGCCGTGTGGACTAGTTGTGACATAAACAATACAAGCTTCAGTGATAGGCTTTCCGTCCTCTTTAGTAGTTACGATTGTTGTGGGGTAATACACACATACATCACAACCAACAACTTTAGTTCTGGTAACAGTATAGATCTCGCCTTGTGAGTTAGTTGTTACAATCACATCACAAGGAACAGTAACGGTGACAGCATGAGCGTCAGTTGTGGTGACGTGAGTGACGTATGATGAACACACTGGACACTCAACAGTCCTGGTAATAGTTTTAGTGTGAGTACTTTTTGCAGAATCTGTAGTTACAATCACATCGCAAGTAACTGTGACAGTTACGCCAACAGTATTCGTGGTAGTGACAGTAATAGGGAAAGATGTGCACACCGTGCACTCGGAGTCATCTGTTTGTGATAATGATAACGCGCCAGATCTTGATGATTCCACCGACCCCGATGACACTTCAACAGCAGTAGAGGATAGAACCCCGCTTGCGCTGATTGTTGAATTGCCTGGAATATTAGCAGTTTCGCTTGACGCTGATATTTCACTAGATTGAATAACAGTGGGATTCAATGAACCTATCATTGAGGTACTATCCGAAGAAGCAACACTAGAGCTTATGCGCGATTCCGAGTTTGAGGCAACAGTCGAACTAGAAATAATGCTTGCACTGCTGGGCGTATTAGAAGGTATATCTGAAGTTGAAACTTCTGAATTAGAACTAACTGAGCTCGAATCAAGCTCAGAGGTAGCTTGGTCGCTAGACAACACTTCTGAACTGATGATCGAAGCAGAATTAGAGCTCAACACAGAGCTTGAGTCAATCGCGGAACTTGAGACAGCGACAGAACTAGATGTCACACTCGAAGATAACACAGAGCTTGAGCTAATTTCAGAACTCGAGATACTGACCGAACTTGAGTCAGCGATCGAAGTTAATACAGAGCTTGAGGTAATTTCAGAACTCGAAACACTGACCGAACTTGAGTCAGCGATCGAGCTTGAATCAACAACCAGGCTTGATTCAGCAACCGAACTGGATTCAGTCGAACTTGAAATAGCTTCGGAATTGCTCAGTGTTGCAGAAGGTTCCACTGATGACGAAGACAATGGAAGCTCTCTTGGTGCAGCTGGAATAGGCGGACAAATACCACAATTTGCTGGCGGTGGGTTTGGTGCTGGGTCAGGGTATTGAACTGTGAACGTGGGGATGTAAGAAATGACTCTGCTACCAAGGACGAACTTTGATGCATCGTAACCTGGGCCTATCGTTATGGAGTCAATGGCAGTAACGTTTTGAATATCTACGACAGTAAGCGTCAAGACTCCTGTGTTAGTGTCGTAGCCAAGGTCAATAATCTCGTTTGTTGATCCCAAAGTATTACCACCTCCAAAACCTCCTAAGTCAAAAGTTTGTCCCAGCCTAGATTCATAAACGCATGACGAATCCAGGTCTACGAGATTGATTGTATTACCAATGTCTACCACGCTGAACAAATCACCTCCTCCAATAATACTTATACAACCAGTGCCGACATAGTTTGATATAGCTTGCATGGACAGACCACTAAGACAAAGATCACCATTGTTTACCATTGTCTGTGAATAGCTTTCCACAATTGATCTCATTGTAGAAGGACCGGCTATTTGGTGGATGGTGAAAGTACCTTCATTTAAAAAGGGAACGCCAGCAAAGCTTGTTCTTGAATTTGCGCTTGGCAATGTGAGAAAGATGTCTCCCGTGTTTTCAAATTCTAGGGCTGCTAAATATTGAGCAAACCCTGTCGGGTTGACAAGCGACAAAGTGCCATGATTAACGAGTTTTCCCGTCATATAGCTTTGAAAATTGGTTCCAACATCATTGGTGACATATAACGCTCCTCCTTCAGCAATTTCAATATTAGTGGTTGTTATATCAGGGGCATCGAATATTGACCAAAATATCCCTTCGCTGATGATAATCTCCGCATCCGTTACTGGGCCATTGGTGATCGTGTTCTCTGAGATTGTTATCCCAATAATCGTGTTGAATAACGCAACGAAATAGAATAGTTTGCGCAACAACATTAGTAGAACAAAGTTTGTTTACGATTTGGTGTGAATATATAGTTTTTGTCATAGCGACCAAAATCGTTCCTACTGATGTTAATAGAAAAATTAGGCGGCAACAAGCCTGGTTTGTGCATCAAAATAATTAACCTCTATTGTAATTTTTTGATACTTTCCAAATCTATGCGTCCTCCTATATAATATTCCAGCTTAGCCGAGATGCTTCTACAAGATCCATTTATGGCGAAAAATGTACTACAACCTGAACTAGTGATTTCCGTATGAATTGATATAGCTCATGAAACTCGTGAGAAAATATCAACTCAAATGTATAATGAATGGGTGAGTTTGATATTGTACATCTGCCTTCGTAGATATTGTTGGTGATAAGGAGGATCTGTTTGGAGTTGGTACCCACCATTTTGAATTGATGTATTGCCAGGTATCTCCATTGATCTGATCCGTTGACGTATGTTGATCAAGTGATAGTCATTGTATAACATTGATATCTTCAACTATTTATGAAGATACACCCAAGTTCTGAGAGACAAAGAAAACGCTTGAGATATGCCCAATGGATAAGGCAAATCCTTAGGCAAGCAATAATACCCGTTTGGCGGGTCCTGTATCTTGCTCGACCTTGATTTTGTTGTGAGGAAAAATGTAACTTTCAAACTAAACAGATGAAATATACTATAAACCCATATAAAAATTGTTGCCAGAAAGAATTAATGTTATAAAAATATCAATAAACTGGTCAACAATGCAACTACTGATGGTAATAGTATTTGAATACCTGCAGAGCTACCCCCATTGGCATGAATAACCTTAGGTGGCATGATTGACTCGGCAACCGACATAATGGTTTCGGTATTCTTCGTAATGCTATCAACATTTTCAGGTTTGAATGTGGTGGGATGAGTAGATTCATTTGAACAAGCAATCCTAGCCTCTTTCGAAGTAGTGCTTTTGACAATCTTCTTGTCAGAAAGGTTTTCAGTTGTCCCTACTGTGCTTGATACGCCTACAGTCGCTAGCAAGCCGTAAGTGTCTGCTTTGAAGGTGGTGTATATCTTACCACTTGGATTGGTAGTGACGTAGACAACATAATCATTAGTTGTTGGTTTACCGTCACTTCCCATAGTTACGACCTCAGTTGAATATTGTGTGCAATCGTCACATTCACCTTATTTGGTCTCGGTAAACAGGTAAACCTCACCATATGCTTTGGTAGTGATAACCACATTGTATGGAACGATAATAGTTGCTTTTTGTGCATTGGCTGTGGTAATAGCGGTTGGATATGACGTACACACAGGACACTCCACTGTTCTGGTAAATGTCTGGAACTTAGTGACTTTTTCGTTATCGGTCGTTACTATCACGTCACAGGTGAGTGTGCTTGTGATACCAACTATGTCAGTTGTAGTAACAGTAATTGGATATGAGGTACAAGCTGAACAGTGATTTTCTGTCTCGAATGATGCCGAACCTACTTTAGGCAACAAAGACGCGAAATCAGGTTTTGGTAACGAAGATGTTGGGAGACCTGTTGACATTGCGGAAGTTCCAGTAGAAGTCAGTATGTGAGCGCTTGAAGTAGAATCCAACAAACTTGAAACTTCTGAAAAGGAAGCAGTATAACTGAGCACTTGACTAGGCTTGACCGACTCAGTCATTGAACCAAGGCTAAATGAATTGAAACTACTTGATGCGTGAATTGAGTTTGACGCCAATGGATGGAAACTGGAGTTTTGTACACTTCCGAAGCTAGTGACTGACCCAAAACCAGTGGTTGCACTGACAGCTGCAATCGAGGTGAAAACTGATCTAGAACCGGAAACAACAGCAAACGTGGACAATACATGAGATACTGTGGCAGAACTAGTACTAGAGTCAGGTTGTAGACTAGAAGCAATCAAAGTTCCACTAGCTGAGTTTTCACTCGCACCACCCAAAGTGGGTAGTATACTATAAGTGGAAAAACTTTTGGGAACCCAACTGGAAATAGCTTCAGAACTGAAAACAGTTTCATAGCTGGAAATAGTCTCAGAACTAGAAATGACGGCGCTAGAAACTTGTTCGGAAGTGGAAATGGTCTGTGAACTAAGATAAACTCTTGAGCTGGAGAATTTTTGAGAGCTAAGAATATCTCGGGAACTTGAAACTAGCGTACTCGTAGCGTATTCCGAACTGGAGGCTAATACTGAACTAGAAACGGGCTCATAACTGGAAGCATTGTTGAAACTACAGCTCTCTTCGGATGTTGGATTGATGGTACCTGATACCACTTGCATGCTCAAACTTGCTCGCGAACTTGAAAGTGTGATAGAACTCGAAGATACTCGAGCACTGGACAAAAAATGAGAACTAGCACTAGTATTAGTACTGAACAGTGCTTGCAAACTTGAGAAGGTCTTTGAAATTGAGGCACTTTCAGAATTAAATACAGCTTGAGAGCTAGATGCACTGCTAGACTCTTCCGAGCTTGAAACTGACTTCGAGCTTGATTCTGGAATATTAGAAGCAACTTGCGAGCTGCTTAAAGTAGATGACTCTAATGATGATGAGGATGCAGGTAAAACTTTTGGGGCCACGGGAATAGGTGGGCACGCTCCGCAATGCGTAGGTGGTGAATTTGGTACTGGGCCATCATATTTAAGTGTGCTAATTATTAAGGTGCCAGACTCATGCACACCCTGGGTAAACTTTGTAACATCGTAACCGGGACCAATGGTGAAATAATCGTTCACCAATCCCAGGATTGGGTCATTGACTAAAACGTTCAAAATTCCGGAGCTGGAATCATAGTTCCATCTAAGAATCTGATCAATGTAGCCAATGAAATTTCCTCCACCCAATCCGGCGAGTGAAAACGACTGTGACATATACGAATATAATACCAAGGATGAATTAGGCCCCTCTAGGAAGATGGTGTTTCCAATTTGTGTTCCGGGAACATTGACAAAGAGTGAAGTGCCATCAAGAGCATGTACACATCCTGTTCCATTTATGTAAAAAGGTAGTTGTATTAATTGACCAATATAACACACGTCACCATCGTTGACCAAAGTTCCGGTATTGATATGGTTCCTTGGAACAGTATAATCTCCCGAGAGTTGATATGTGGTGAGAGTTCCTTCATTGTACCACACACTGTCAGGGGACCCAACGCTTGAATTATAACTTGGAATACCGAGAAAGATATCTCCATAATTAGTTAATGTCGAAGTAGCAAAATATTCAGCATCACCAGAAGTAGAGACAATTGATAAAGTGCCATGGTTGACAAACTCTCCACTGAGGACAATTTGTGTATTTTCCAAATTTTCATTTGTAACATATAATGCCCCACCTTGTCCAATCTGAAGACTTTCCACGGCCATCTGTCCATCTTCAAAGATTGACCAAAAAACACCAGGTTCAATAATGACAGAAGTCGCATTGGATGGCCCAGTGGTAATGGTATTCTCCGAAATGGTTATACCGGCCGTGGCATGAAAAAGCGTAACGAAACACAACAAATAATTGACAAACATGAGGTGGAAGCTTCAATGAATTTTATTTTTCTTTACCCTATATTGTATATATATGTAAAAGGGCAGAAAAATCCAAACCTTTTCATAAAATACTTGCGACAAGTGGCTACCGAGCGTCATTAATGGTCAAAATATTCTTCGTATATATTCTCTGATGGTTCAATCTGTAGATTGAATGCGTTAATATGATATTATTTTCACGGATGAATTTTTCAAAAATACAAAAGTATTTAGAATACAGATCAAATGAAAATTGAAAGCCAGTACTTTGAGTCTCGTTGTAAACTTAGCGAGTGTATTCTATTGTGAATCAAGATGGAGGTGAATTCATACAATATTTGTATTAATGACACCAAATTAGTAGATTTGCTTCCCAGCTTATCGCTTTTGTAGATAATAATAGAAAAATACGGGGAAATACCGCGCTGAATTTGGAGAGTTCTCAAATAGCCCACACAGGCTAAGTTAAAGTGCAACACCCAAAGATCTAGGCGCCAAATTTTCCCAGCTTGAGGTTGTTAAACACAGTGCATGTCTTCTTAAATCAACACAAATCATAAACCTCGACTCAGTCATATCCCAGTTGATTGTCGCGATGGGTTTTCTTTGGTACAATCGGAAAAAGGAAAATGGACATGAGAAAAATCTGAATCCAAAGTTAGAGTCCTTGCCCTCTCAAACCCATTGATTAGGATTCTAGCATAAGGGTCAATCTTTCCAATTGTTTCCAAGTTTCTCAAATCCTCTGCCTTCTCAATGCTGATTCTAACAGCACCAATCGGAGGGGTATACCCACCAGCTCCACTAGCGTCCTCTACTTCGACTGGTTTCCATTGAGTTTCAACTCGCACTTCACCGCCTTTTGCTAGTGGAAACCAAGTTTGATCTACTGCTGTTGCATCAATAAATTCGTTAAGCGTCTTGTAAACTTGACCAATGATTTTGTCGTCCTTATTTTTGATGATTATTTTAACCTTCGATCTGGCACGGTTCCCAACAATTTGCTCCATCATCCTTTAAGCGATATTATGTCAGAAACTTAGCTTCCACAACCTACAAAATTGCTATTTTCGAAGCAAGCTAATAATTTAATTTGCCCTTGTAAGAACACTTTGTCCCTATTCCCTTGAGGATCTACTCCTAGATTTAGAGATCTTATTTTGTAACTATGTATACTTCAAAAATCCGCGAAAGGTTTCTTGAACCACTTTTCTCGTACAAGCTGCACATTGCAAAATTTGTTCTATGCATATTTTATAATTTGGATGTACTAGATTCGAGCACTCCCCCAAGATGTAGTAAATACTGAAAAGGGTGTCAAACAACATCATGTTCTTATGGTCTTGCAGGCTTGAAATGCGTTCGGGCGAGAAGATAATTCATGTCAAATAATGAATGTCAAAAATTTCTCACCATCCAAGAGATTATGATGCCATATGTTACTTAGGTTGATCGTCGTTGATATTACATTTATTGAATTCAGCGTTGACTTTGGGAGTTGAAGATCCAGTATCTGTCATTGCAATCGCAATTTCTTTCTCTCAAATTTCTTTTTAGTTCTCAAAATCTGCTAAGCGTCTTTTGAAGCGCAAAAATTCTACCCAAAAAACCAGGACGCCTGGTTAACTCAATTGCACAAGATGTTGTCGATATGAAACCTTTCATTGGTGGATCCAAATAAGCCATATCTGCTTGGAGTTTCTGCTTTCAAAAGAAGCTTCAATATTCTGAACAAATTGTAATAACTACAAACCCTAGGTTACTACAGCGAGCACACTTGAGAAATACTTTCGAGTTACAACTAACTCTGCAAATAACTTATTCACGGACGCGGTAGTAAAGCAGAGTTCATCTCGCTATACACATTCCCCGAGTAGTGCTCACTGAATGAGGTTGAAAAACTCGAAGCGTTTTCAAGCCATTGTGACGTGTTTCGAGTTAATGAATTTCATGTTGCTCCATCGTAATTCATATTCTATGGTAGGCTTTGCTAACTTAGTATATTCATGAAAGTGGGCTGGTATTAGTCATTATTGCTTGAAGTTTGAGGGACACGAGACATAATATCGAAATAATAGCTACCACTGCAAACAATATAATGCTCAAATCCAATGTTCGTACTGTTAAAACCAAAATTGAGCTTGATTGTTTGCATGGCTCAAAGTGTCACCACTCACCACAGACGGAACCAGCCACCAAGTATTTTTCAAATGAGTACTTCTCCGTAAATTCCCATAGCCTAAGCAATATCACACTTGTTCAACTAGACTAGGCTAACATCAATCTACCTTAACATTAATTCAAAAATATTATGAGCTACGAAAAACATTTGACTTTATTGATAGTGGATGTTAAAGGTCAGATAAACATAGTTATTGATATTGGAATATATATAAGCTTAGGGTCATTATAGTACTCAATTGTTTTACTATGCAGTTTATGACAAATATTTCCGTATATGTGATTGTCAATGTGGTTTTACTATGGGCCCATCGTCAACTAACATCCTCCAACTTGAATTGCCAGTGGATGTTAACAAGAGTCATAGAAAGTCAAATCTAAATGGCGTACACTTGTGTACAGTTACTTTATTTGACATCTCAACTTCTATAGATCACAAGTGTGGTTCTCATATTCCCACAACACTAATCTCGTTGATTTAGCACGATGTTGCTTTTGCTGAACAACTTGCTTTGCTTGCTGGTTAGGTTGATATCTCAGATCTATAAATCTAAGCTCCTGAGATGAATCTAAAATTATCATTCAAGAATTAAACTTTGGTTGATTCAAAAGGTTTTTATTGTTAGTCGAATTAAGCTGTTTTTGAGAAAGAGAATCATATAGTGTGGGTCAATTGAGAAGAGTGGGAAGTGAGTTAAAGGTGTCGATTAACTCGAGGGTATTGGGTGGAAAGATGTGTTTCATACTGGATAATCCTGTTACATTAACCTGCTTTGAAACGATGTACTTTGCAGTTGTTATGAAAGTATACATCATTGCAGAAGTTTACTCTCTGAAAAAAATTGGCGATTCATGGTACTCAAAATTTTGCATATTTCTGTGAACTATTGAGTCTTTTTGGCTCAATTATACATCGCCAAATTTGGGGTCTCGGATATCACAAGTATCGTCGCTATCAATCATACATGTTGATAGGATATCGAAATTCACGTGAGCAATACTAGAAAAAAGAGCTAGCAAGACGCTTCAACTCTAGGGTAAAGCATATACATATTGCAACAGTGTTGAATTGTTCCTCAACCTCTATTGAGTAAAGGTTTAAGCAGATTGTGACGAAACAAGAGAGAATGGTTGAGTGATCAACATCAACATAGTATAGACTGGTCTCAGCAGAATAGGAGAACGAGATACCTTGGTTGTTACCGTCTTATTATGAACATTTTGTATCCACGTAAGAATCTTGTTTTCTGAGTGAAGTGGAGATGATAATGGTTGGCTCACTTTTTGTTTTTATGATTTGCATGAGTAAGAATATCATGGTGGACAAAGTTACAGATGTTGTTGCAATTAGACCCTAAACCGTATTGAGTTCAACGACAAGGAAACGATTATAGTTAAAAGTGTAGAATAGAAACATTGAATGGTTAAAACTGAACAAAGCTATTATTTTCAAACGCTCAACTGAAGATCATCTAATATTTCTCAAACAGTTCAATTCAACCACTAATTAGAGGCACAAACACAACTTGAATTGATTTTGGCCATGATTTCAATCATTCATATCGTACATTTGGGTATCAGAACCTGTGAAGTGCAATCTTGTTGTCAAAGTCTGTTTGAAACTCAGAGCAACATATTTTGAACTCGCATGCGTCCGACTGTTCAATCACTTGCAATCCCCGTATCACATAAACTTTTTACCCATGACTTTCAGTGAAACTTACTTTTCAAAAATCCACTAACAAGTCATATCTCAGTTGTACAAAATTGAGAAGGTAGAATTCTATACCTGATCATAAGAGAGAATATTGGATAGTTTGGTGATGCATTAACAAGATCACTTACTGGTTACGGTTTATTTCTAATCGGAAATGATTCTCAGGAAATTACCTTTGTGGGAATTCATTTATTCCATTTTTGCATGCATCTCATAGCACTTATGAAAAAAATAATCATTGGTGTTAATACAAGTTTCTTTTGTTTGACTAGTTGAACAAAATTTTGCTAATGTTGAATTGTGAGAATCGATAACATGATCTGAAGTTTAAAAGATTTCGGTGATATATTGTGCCATCTAAAAGTAGAGAGTGTAGCGCATACTCTCGGTCATGTCTACTCACTGTGTGAGCTTTCACATTTGCACTTCCGTATTTTTTACTTTGCATATGCGAGGACCCCTTCGCTTGCCCTTAGCCTCAACTATCAAGCCTCCAAGTTACAAAATGGATCGGGGAACATAATCTGTGATATCACTAAAGTAGATCAAATTGAGCGGATATGAGCATACTCAAGCATAATATAAATCTGGAAAGATTTTATGAATGTCGTACATATATAACAACCTAATAATCCCGTGAATGAGGAGTCAAAATGATTCTCATATCACTATCACACTAAAAAATAGGGCAGCTAATGATACCGCAACCATCGATTGAAGTGTGGTCAGAGTTCCCATATTAGTAACAATAACACTAGGTGCATTGATAGGTGTGCTACTTTGTAGTAAACCATCAGCGGGCACAACTTCTGACTGCAAGGTGATCAATGCATTCGCATTTGCTGTGTTGACTTTATCAGTTCCATCAGTTGTGTAAGTAATACCTGTGGGGTAGACTTTTATGTTGGTTGACACTTCACTATCTAAACTAGCAATAGGCAATCCAGGTTTAGTGGTTGCATAAATTTGACCACCTGGATTTCTTGTCACTTGAACCACAAAATTTGAAGTAGTAGGCTTCAGCACGTTGTCGAGAGTAGCGACTGCGGGTGGGTAGTAGGAACATAGATTACGATTGACTAACTTGGTTTCAATGAAGGAGTCAATTTGACATTGTGAGTTTGTGCTGACAATCATATCACACGGAACTGTGGCAGGAAAATCATTATTACCAATAGTGGTTATAGCAGTGGAATCTGAAGTACACACAGGGTAAGCGGCTGTTCTTGTTATCGTCTTCATATGAGTCGCTCTGGCGGCATCGGTGGTGATAATGACATCGCAAGTGATCGTCGTAGTGACACCAACAATGTCAGTTGTAGTGACAGTGATTGGATAAGCTGTACTCTCTGAAGAGTCAGGATCAACTATGATTGATACTGAACCAATATTTGGTCTCAATGACCCTGAAGGTGCACTATACGAAGCTGAACCGATAGTAGGACTCAATGACTGAGGTGGGTTTTCGGGGGTAGAATCTGTGATGGTTGAAAGTTGGCTATTTTTCGCAGTTGAAGTGAGTTGTGTTGCACTACTATCTTCTTTTGTAGTTATATTGCTGCTGATTCGAACGCTAGTTTGACTGCCAGATCTGGTCTTGGTGTCGCCGCTATTAGAACTCATGCCGGAACTAGGCACTAAGGTGCGACTATCTGACCCCAAACTCATTGTGGCACTGGAAGTCGCGTTAAATCCAGAGTTAGTAGAAAGAACAAGGCTAGCAGCTGCAATTGAAGTGAAGACTGTATTGGAGTGTGTATGGGAAGCAGATTCTGCTTCAGAGCTAGATACAGCATTTGTCCATGTTTCACTCTTAGTACTGGAGTTTTCTGGTAAACTTTTTGTCCCTAAACTTGAGAGTGACTGGAAATAGGGAGCACTGCTCAAGCTATGCGTCCCCCTTGAGCTCTGGCTTTGTATAAAGTTGGAGACAGTTTCAGACGTCGAGAGAAAGTAGGAACTTGAAATATTTAGATAGGTTGGCAGAGCAAACGAAATTGATGCAACTTTCGAGTTTGAGACCGCATTTGTAATTGAGGCACTAGAAGAGATTGAAATAACCCCAACACTAGTCCCGGACTCCGCGTTTGAGTTTGTAACTGCACTGGACACCAACTCGGAACCAGAAAGTAACAGCAGACTTGAAGTACTTGCGGAACTGGAATCGAGATTAAAACTTGTGGCTGTCATCGAACCGGACAGGGCCTCTGAACTGAGAGTTGTTGTTGAGCTACTGACCATTGATGTTGCAGATGTCACGACGGATGAAAATGACGATGGTAGCTCTCTTGGGGCAATCGGAATAGGTGGACATGCTCCGCAATTTGCGGGAGGTGGATTTGGTACCGGACCATCGTACCGAAGCGTACTTACTATTAGATAACCAGACTCCCACACACCTTGAGTGAACTTCGTGTCATCATAACCAGGGCCTATTGTAAAGTAATCATTCACCAACCCCAGAAGTAGATCATTGACTAGAATATTCAATATACCCAGACTGCTATCATAGTTCCACTTGATGATGTTATCAACGAACCCTATGAAATTGTTGTCACCCAAACCTGCTATTGTGAAATTTTGAGGTTCGTATGAATATAAAACCAACGAAGAATTGGGGCCCTCTAAATAAACAGTGTTTTCAATTGGTGTACCAGGTTTGTTAATGAAGATTGAAGTGCCGTCAATCGCATGGACACAACCAGTTCCAGTTATTTTGAATGGGGGTTCCACCAATTGACCAACATAACAAACGTCACCAACATTAATCAAAGTCCCTGAGTTCATGGGGTTTCTTGGAATAGTATAATTCCCGTTAGTTTGGTAGGTAGTAATAGTTCCTGCGTTGAACCATTCACTACTCGGAGAGCCAATTATCGAATGCATACCTGGAATGCCTATAAACACATCTCCCATGTTACTTAGAGTTGTATTTGTGAGGTATTGAGCATCGCCTGAGGTAGAAAGAAGGGACAAAGTTCCATGATTGGACAACTCCCCAGCTAGGAAGGCTCGAGTAGTTGTGATATTTTCATTTGTCACATATAGCGCTCCCCCTGCCCCGATTACTAGACTATCAATGAGCATATTCCCATCATTGAAGATTGACCAAAAGACTCCGGGATCAATGACGACATCTATAGCATTAGACAGTCCAATGGTGATGGTATTCTCAGTAATGGTGATAGCATCAATGATAGAAAAGGCTGCAAGCAAAAACAAGATTTTGTCAAGCAACATTAGTGGTTAAAGCTAGGTAAAGTGTGTTTAATGTTTACTTTGATTATGCCTATATATATGTCCGTTTAAATTGCTTCCACCTTCAAAAATAAGCCGTATGAGTATCAACAAAGCATCTTTATGAACAAAAATATTCATCGTATCTTCCAGCTGATGTGTGTTATGTGAATTGTATGCATACATTTGAATTGATTCGGCGTCTGGTCTAATATAATCACATTCACATTGACTGGAGAATCACTCTCGCTAGATAAAAAACATTTTTATGAAACATCTAGTTCTTGTATCACCCATGAAAGTGAACCCTGCTATATCATATAATACGTCCTACTAATCTAGTTCACTAGAATCGAGTCCGGTTATGGAAACTGCATATTTTATGACCTTACATGATTGGGGAAATTTCCATGCGTTCCATAAGGGTCGGCAAGATATGGAATGGAGCGGTAGTGTTTGTCGCTGCATTTCTCGGGATTCTCGCCGACACATACTGGCTTAGAGCTGCATCATAACCACCTTTCTCCACGCTAAATACACTAGCACAACAAAAGTATGATTGAAAGTGACCTCAAATCATATACAAATTACTGAGGATCGGTGAAATATCGAAAACCATCAAAGCGTCTACAAAATGCTAACTCAACGTCGAAAGTTGACATTGCTCATACTTGTGTACGTCATAGCCAATTGAGCGTTCGGCATTTCGTTTGGAGTTTTCTGTCGAGATGGGCAAGCACCGTGCCCATTATTATTTATGTGTGACTGAACTATCTACGGATAGCACAAATGATTGGCTTTTGGCATACATCTATAACGTAGGCCACTATTTCAGAGAAAGTCTAGTATGACCTTGAACCTTCAAAAAAAAATGCAACATACGTATTTCAATTGTTCGGCGAATGCAAACAAGTGGATACGTCAAATCGTTTCTGTATCTTGCAGCGCGTTCCCAAGATCTTTGACACACCTTTTCAAGGTCCTTCAAAATATCGACGGCTGTTTTAAATTCGCTCGAGTCTCGCTAATACAGTAGTTCAAGAAGTTATCGGCATAATATTGTTACTCCACATGTTTCAGAATCTGTTAGTGTGCAAAATAAACTATAGGTTAAGAAAATAACACACTCAAGTTGAAGTTTTCTTATTGAATATCATATTCCTAGTTGTACAGTAAACAAAACTGATGGCTAACTAATGATATAAAGAAGTTTGCAAATCGATCAAGTCATCTGTCGCAAGATGCTATCACCTTTACTCGCTTTGTAAGGAAGTGGACATGGTCAATTTGGCTTGAAATTTCTTTTCACTTCTATCAAATACCCCATGTAATGTTTAATTCTCCTCTATTAGCAAATCTTGTTGACATTATTTTTAAGATGCCAAGATATTGACTTGATCATCAATAGAAGCCAATATTTGTGACGCTGTAATGTTCATAGATTTGGTTCCCTTGAAACTATGTTTTCAGCCTGAATATCACTTAATTTATTGATAACATTGGATTGAAGATAGCCTTGCCATTAGTCATGCATCACTCGTTGAACCTAGTGAACCTAACATAAGTTAGAATCGTTTGTATTTTTTTAATAAAAGCCTTGAAACTGGCTCAATTCAAGTTGTTCTATTATCTTTTATTTTCAAACCAATGGAGTCTAGCCTACAGTTACAAATCCGAACATTATGTGGCACTGATCGTAGTTGCTTCAGCAACAGAGTTTGGCGAATAAAGTGATGAACAAAACAGTATTATTTTGTTTTCCTTGGGGATGTTGGTGATTTATCCGAACCCAAGTAAACTACAATCTGAAACTGTAAGCAACAGGAAACCAAAAGACAATAGATAAAAATTGGATAGTGGTTAACCAAAACGACGGGATTTAGCTGGGAGTGGTGATTGATTCCGAGTGCAAAGTGGAAAACAAGGCTTACACAAATGAAACTTATGGGCGACCCAATATTTTTGACACGCCAGTAAATGTAGCGTAAACCCAAGTGGTATGGAATAATAACCTCCACACAGGAGTCCCCAGTGAGTTTGGGCGAACATCGAATCATCTGATGAAATCTGGAGGAAATTTGAGTTACTGCGAATTTCCACATGAGTGACTTGGTGCTCAGATGATAACGTGTCGATCAGGTTGGAGTCATTAAAAATGGTGTGTTGAAACTCTTGGTATAAAAACTGATCAGTTGACTGACACCGTGTAGCTGGTATCACTGTAACTTAAGGCAGCGGAGATGGTTCTTTTGCCCATCAGACCATCTTGGCCCTGAAAATATCTGCCATACGACCATAAACTGAATTAACTAATTTTGTTAGAGACACTGAACAGGTATGTTCAGTAAGATTGGCTCATCGGTGTGTAGGCCATACCAATTGCAAATCGCAATACCAACATCAAACATTTCCCAAGCACAGAGTAGGTAACTGATCGTCGAAGGTTGACGCAAGCAATTTGTTTATGGGTTAGTGACTTGTCATTCACATTGTGCTTCACTAACCAGCTTGTTTATGGATGACTTGGCACTCGCTTTATGATTTGCTGACCAGCTTCAAGTCACTGAAAACAAAAACGATACCTGGTTTTTGAACTTGATTGGCCAACCCAATGACATAGTTTCTAATGCACCTTCCAAGCATTTTTTGAAACAAGCAGTCACGTCATGGTAATCTGTCAAAGCTGCACACCCTTTTTGGACTTTTCACTTAGCACTCAGATATTTCCCTGCCCAAAAGTGCTTGAATCCGCTTGCAAGGTAGCAGTTAAACTCTGATGTAACTCGGAACTTAAAGTCAATCAACTTAAAGTCAATCCAGAACCACAATGATATACTAGGGTAACGATGCCACAATGAAATACTAGGATGACGATGGCTCCGACTTCAATTTATCACTGGACCAGACAATTGTGAGTTAGACTGTTATCTTCATTGTTCAAGTCCTTGTCGAGCCAAATCAACACAAAGCGTAGTACTAATTTTTTGTCAACGATAAACATAACCAGATCAACTACTCCACCAATCACAAATGTTACGTCATGGTTCCAATGCAGACACCTGCAACAATGGTAGTTAACCAGATGGAGGAGATAACGGTTAGTGTTTTTACCAACCAAGGTTCCACACTTGGTTGTTGGAAATTATCACAATCGCTTGAATCCCCCACTTTGGGTGTCGCCAGTGCGGCCGTGTGGTACAGAAATCCCCCAATTTCGAAATCCAGCCCAGGCACACCCAAGTTTTTGGCGGGTTTTGTTAGCGATCAATAATCCATTGTGAGCATTAACATCAACTACAAGACCTCATTGCACAATCGTTCGGTGCGATAGCGGAAGCTGAGTAGAAGCCATACCAAATTGCCCCTTTCAATTGTGGTTGTTTTATTTTTCGCAGCAATTACAAGCACCGAGTTTGACCCATTAGTAAGCCCTGCAACTAGAAAATGGCTCCCTTGTCCTACCAGAAACTAATTGAGCAACTGTTTGACACTGGGAACTATTCACTAATAACAGCAACACTCATCACCCCACTGGTTGAACCCTAGCTTCTTCTTGTTTCTGGTAACTGGCCGGTGTTTCACCAAACACGATACATCACGTGACATAACATCATAGTAAAATTGCAGCAGGGTTTAACAAGCGGGCAAAGTCGAGTTGAGTATTGAAGTAGTACAGGAGATAAGCAGGTTATATTGTTGTTGTTCTTTGGTTTTCGGTATATATATAAATTTACAATTGGTACCTTTTTCCACCAAATACAATTTGAACCACCTAAGAATTATTTGACATTGACGGTTTTGGGGGGCATCATGGATGAACACGATAAGAACACCACGTCGAATGCGTTGCTAGAGCAGTTGGTCTATATTGACACGTTTGTCAATAGTAACGGCGGAGGTTCTGGAGACCTCACCCCAAATTTTAACGTAGACAGCCAGCTATCGTTGGATTTGGCGGCTTTTGCCGATGATTCATTCATCTTCCCTGATGAAGATAAACCCAAGATTGATAGCGACGACGACGATATAAACGGAAACATGAACGGGAATCTGAATGGTAGAAACAGTAGCAATCACGACAAACACGAAACATACAATATGAATAATAATCATAGCCAGAACAACCATACCAACCATCTGATAAATCCCGACCGGTTTCGCCATATCAAGAACGAAGACGCTAATGGCATGAATCGCCATAAACACAACAAGCACAGCAAGCAAAACCAACACAACAAACAGAAGCATCACATCAAGTCTGAAGCCGATGTGCTAAATCCAGATATTGCAAACCTACCCAAATTTCCAGTGCCACCTGGCGCCAAAGACTCTTTGGTGTCAGCGGGTCTATCGACCAACCAGATCGACTTGATCTCTGCTCTCGTGGCGCAACACCAGCATTTGCTAGGAAACTCGATCCCTGAGAATAACAATCTGAGCAACTCGTCGCCCTTACCATTGAACAACACTCCACAATTACCATCGCAAAACTACTACAACCCCAGCAATGGTCATAGTTCCCACAACTCCCACGATAACCTAAATCAGCTATTCCAGGGTAATCTTTTAGATGGACAACTACCCCAGCTCACATCGTCTTCGAGTAGTTTCCTGTCGGCGGCGCTATCGCCCAACATCAACCAGATCATGTCGCCCAACTATTCCGACGAAACTGTAACCAACACGTCGGCGGGGGGCCAGACTCCTAACAACACCTCGTCCGAACTCGATAAGCGGCGTCGCAACACCGCGGCTTCGGTTCGCTTCAGGATCAAGAAGAAGATCAAAGAGCAGCAGATGGAGAACAAGATTGAGGAGTTGTACAATATCATCAAGGAATATGAGGTCAAGATCCAGCAGTTTGATATGGAAAATAAGATATTGCGCAACTTAATCATTGAGAAGGGAACCAGGAAGTCTGAAGATGAACTACAAGCAATAAAAGAAAAGGCTAAACGAAACTGAAGGGTTGTAATTGTGTCAGTTTGTAATTTTATGTGTCTCAATTGGTGATAGTATAAAATATGGGGATCCAACTGTAGAAACTAGGGGAAATAGCCCCAATAGAAGGGTGCCTATCAATCAGCTTATCTCTATCGTGCACCTGCAATATCATTGATTTCACAGCGTTTGCAATTTAAGAAATTTTGAAACAATGTAATCCAATCATGAATGGTATATATATCACATCCCCTAATTATCATATTAACAATAAATGAATGGGTTGTACCTCTGCAACCTCGCCAAAAAGTATATACTGCAACCCCTTAGGATGTGCCACCTATCACGTACCACTCCCTAACCAACTCCCTAACCTACTCCCTAATATCAAACACCCTGACGCCAACCATCGAGCAATGATAACTGCAAAATACACGCGAATTTCAGGTCATAATCAAGCTATCCGACACCCGCAACAAAAGATACTACAAAACACCACCAGGTAGATCGCGTAGTACTAGCAACCCCCCAGAAATGTCGGCGTTGTGCCCGTTACTCTTGCCAAACGTTTTCAGAGGAGATGAAAAATTTTAAATGGTATTTTTTCTTAGGCTTTTTCTGTAAATTTTTTTTGATATCAAAATCAACACATCCCCATAACTTACAATTGTTGATTTGGTGATTACCAGCACAGCGGCATCGATCAAAAGAAGGTACAAGCAAGACACACCATGGTAGCTACTAGATCCAAGAGAACTGGAGGCAAGCCAGACTCGGTTGAGCCTACTGAGCCTGGTCAGAAACCTCATCAAAAACCAGCTGGGGGTAAAAATTCTGAATCACCAAACCAGGAGAGTATGGACGCGGAGGAAGACGTAGCACCTCAGAAGAAGGAAACCAGAGGTAGAAAGAAGGGGACGCTGGTCAAGTCAGATGGCAGCGGCACCAAATCCGCGGAGGATACCCCTAAAATTGAAAGAAGAGGTCGGAAACGAAAACCAGTTGCCGATGATGAAACTGATGGAAGACAACACATATCAAAGATTTTGCATATGGATGATAATGTTTCTCTATTTGATGATGAATCCGCTGAACAGAATGAGGACTTGGTTGACGACGACGATGAGGACGATGATGGGTCGGATGGGAAAAAGTGGAGCCAGGTACCTCTTAAACAGCAACCGAAACCAAGATCAAAAGACAACTCGACTTCGATCATTTCATCGCGTATTGACAACGATAAGAAGAGACGAAGCGACTATGGTGATCATTTCCACCAATACTCAACTTCAATAATTTCTCACAAAATTGATCAGGATTCGCCGTTGATGAATCTTACCGAAACCAATGACACGGAAACCGAAAGTATGAATACCACACCTCAGCCAAATGACGACGACAATAAAACCAGACGCAAATACAAGATTGATCGTAACAATATCAGAATCAACAAAAGAATCATGTCCAAAGATACCGAAGACGTGATCAAAATGTTCAAAAAATTTGATAATGAAGTATTGACCAACCCTGAAGCCAAGTCTAGATTATTAACACTAGGATTTGAAACTAGGAAAAGATATATCACAACTTTCAAACATTATATCAGATTTTGTTGTAAGAAGAACTTGAAAAACTTTTTCGTTACTGGTGATTTAATGAAGGAGTTTTATGAAGAACAGTTTGCTAAATCCAATTCTGATAAACCAGTCATCAGATTGAGAAAAATGGATCCGGCATTCTCCAAATTACAAGAAATCAACTTTTTGGTTTACCATTTGCCAACCAAGGAGATCCCAAATCGTCACATTGCTTTGGAGTATTTGATTTTCAAAGAAACAGGCAAGATGCCAGCAGCCAGAAAGAGGAATAGTGTGCTCGAAATTACCACGTTCCACCAAGCTTCGATTCCATCGCCACCATTGTCGCAGGATGAGGTTCCAGAAATGATAAAAAAAATTAGAAAGCGAACCGTGAACAAGGAGGAAACGATCAATTTCATCAAAAACTCGTTTTTACTCACCAGAAGGAATATCGATAGTATTGTTAGAGAGAAATTACAGTTGTTACACAACACCGATATGAATAATTTAGTTGATACAATCAACTCGTTGTTGACAGGAATTTACGGTCAATTGGATTCGTTCAACAATACCATTGGTGAACCCCCTGTGTTACCAAGAATTCAACAACAAATTCCTGAAGAGTCACCAGAGGAATCACAAGAGCGAGAGCAAGACCAAGAGCAGGAACAAGGGCAACGTGCTCCACTGGATTCACGCTCTCAGCCAAAATCAGGTGCTTCCAAAGTTGAATCGTCAAGTTCCAATGTTCCTAAATTCGGGATGAATCATGATATCTATACTATATATCAAATATTGGAAGAATGGAGAGTCGATGAACCAACTATCGAATATCGTGTTGAGAACTACGGCACAGCATGGATTGTCGATAAGGTTGATTTGGAAACATATAATGATAGGAAATTGATTGTGGGTTTCATTGATCGAATCAGTGAGGAGTGTAATGAACCAGATAAGTTCACGATTGCCAACGATTGTGACAAGTATATTCGTGATAAATCGATATTGGATGAATTTATCAGTGAGATCGAGTTAGATGAAGATGACTTGTTCAAGCGAATTGTCAGATATAGACAAAAGCGATCATAAAATGATCAAATTTGTGAGAAATTCTAGAATTTGAAGAACAATTGTTTTCATCAAAACCACCATAATGGCCAGTCTCTAAACCGTACCTCAACTAAAATCAATTCGAGATTTCATCGGCGATTTGGCAACATCATTGATTGGTACCCACAGCCTCATATTTTCAAACTGGCCTTAACTGTTTGGCAAAACTTCCCAACCGATTCACGGACGAGCGTGGGATATGGTAGATTTCATACTATGTATTGTATAAGCTCTTTGGAATAACAAATCTTCTTGGCATCTACTGTAAAAGTGATGATGGTGCTTGACCGTTGAAAACTTGTTTGCGCCCTCATGTAAAAATCAACCTTTGATCTATACCATCTTTTGCAGATTTGCCCCATTTTTCTATTGAAATAGCCCAGCTTGAGTCTATACATGGACCAGTAGACTACCAGTTGGCTGTTATGACACAACTACAGCTGAAGCTGTACCCATATTTGGATTTGCCGTCCAAATCATCTTCCGAAAGCATAAACGGCAATCAGGCACAACTTCGAAAGATCATCAACAACGAGTTTAGAATCCTACAATTAGACCAAGAGTTACATAGGAAGTCGTTGTTCGACTTGATAGATTACTGTGAGTTACTATATGAAAAATCGTTTGAGCCGAATGGAATCTATTCATACACTAAAGGCTATTTGGTATTCAACTATTTCATCAATACATTTGTCATTATACATTTTGGAGGGTTTGATAAGTTCATTGAGTCAAGCGAAGATGACTTCATTATCTACCTCAACATCTATCACTTTTACAATAGCAACGATTCGATAATAACGGATAAATTTAATATCAAGGCCAACCAGCTAAGAAGTGAAATTCAAAATTACTTGATTGACAAGAAACTCTTGACTTACGACGTTGATGAGCTATATACTTGGTTGAATGAATATATTGAGTATTTGAGACAGAGGGATCAAGAACTTCATCAAGAAACAAAACCAGCTCTCAAGAAAAGTTATCACTTGAACAACAGTAGTGATTCCTTTGAAAGTCAGACTAGTTCACACCTAGATCATAACTCAAGATTCAACAGCGATTATCAACCAATCGAGTATAAAATGTATCAAAATGGCAACAATAGCTCGAACTCGTTTGATAATTTCAAAACAAGATACCCATCAATAAATTCTCAAAGAACATTCGTGCCTTCATCGCCAACACCACCACTCCCACTGATACCACTAGATGCATTGCCAACACTTCCGAGTGGTATCAAGAATGGAAAATTGACTACCATCAACAACAACGAGCACAGACACACAATCAAAAAGGCTTACACTGAAGCACCATACCCTTTACAGGATAAAGTAGAGGAGCGCTCTCCTTATCCGGTTGCTAACGTTAGCTCATCCCATACAAGTGATACTCGAACGTATAATACAAATGGGGCCCATGTATCCTCGAAAACATTCACTCAACCTCCGCATGCTGCACCCAAAACTACTCCCATGGCTGTCACTAATCAAATACATGCAACGTACAATGGCCACTATAGCAGCCATATTCAGAATGGCAATGGGAAATCATTGACGAATGGTTCTAGTCAACTCATCGCAAACAATACCACTTACCAATCGAACAATCCGTACAACCCCTCCATACATAGCTCCGGCTCCAGCTCGTCGTTGCAACATTCCAACCAAAGTTCGCTGACACCTTATCATAATTTGAACAACCATAAAACGGTGCCAATCGTCACAAATCCAAATCAGTATTTGCGACATCAACAGCAACCACCACCTCCGTTACCAGCTTCAACTCAGGTCATGATAAATAATCCACTTCCAGTGTGTCGTTTAAGAAATTTGGGATCTTCTTGTTACATTAATCTGACGATTCAGTTGCTATTTGGTCTACAAGAATTGAATTCAATATTTTTGAGCTCGAATTATCATCGATTAATCAAGAATCCAAAGTACTTGAAGCTATTGCATAACTCACAAGTAAACCATAACGATTCATTATTACTATCAGACGCAATTTCCGGACTATTAGTTGCCTTTCAAAAATTCAATGGATCTGCAATAGCACCAAAGAAATTTATCAGGATTTCAGGAATCTTAAAGCCTGACTTCAATATACCCAATGAGCAACAGGATGCCCAAGAGTTTTTGTTATTCGTGTTAGAAAGATTACACGAAGAAATATCCGAAAAAATGGAACTTTCAGATGCTAGTAGTGGACCAATCCTCGAGGATTATATCTGCAAGTGGAATATCGAGGTCAATCCAAAAGATAAAGCTGAATATTTGAAGTGGTACAGAACAATTTTGGAGAGTGAAGGAAAATCACCAATTCATGATATTTTTCAAGGTCATTTACAGAGTAAGTTGATTTGTAACAAGTGCGGTTACGAATCAATCTCGTTTTCTCCGTTCACAAGCTTGTCGTTACCTATACCAAGCAGTAAAACTCAGCATGTGAACTTATCTGATTGTTTGAGGTATTATACTCAAGACGAGGTCTTAAGTGGAGAAAACGCTTGGAACTGTCCAAAGTGTACAAATGAATCACATACTAGTGTTTTAGATTCTCATCCCGTTTTTGCCAATAAAAAGTCAGGACTTTTTAGGTTGGGTAAACGAAGCAAATCACCAACCAAGGAACAAAAAGCGAAACCAGCATCATCTAAAAATTATTCCACAACTACCAAATCCTTGACTTTCATCAAATTGCCACAAGTCCTTTTGATCCATTTGGCACGATTCTCTATCTATAACTTGACTGATAAGTTAGACACCCCCATTCAATACCCCTTAGAGTTGAAATTCAACAACAATTCCCATGAGATTAGATATAAATTAACAGGTATAATCAATCATTACGGTAACTTGAAAAGCGGTCATTATACCGCTCTAGTCAATAAGTCGACTGTGAATTTTGGCTCCAGTACCGATAACTTGGTTCACCCATTTTGGTGTTACTTTGATGATGATGTATGTAAACCAAACGTATATCATGGAAACATCACCCAACCAGGGATGGAATATCTCAGTTCTCGTGACGTTTATGTACTTTGTTACGAGCGGATATAGAAAATAGTAATAAATTGAATACCTTCAATCTACCTCTTGAGCTTGATCGCTCCCATTTTGACTATCTTTTTAGGTGGACCTGCTGGAACTTCCTCTTCACTATCACTCTCCTCATCAAATGCCGATGAAGTCTTGATTGGTTTCTTTATCATATTGGGTTTTATTGTAAGCTTGACAGGTCCCGACTTTGTGGGTGCTAAAATTTCATCTTCTTGATGTTTCTCAGCTTCTTTACCTGATTTCATTTGTTTGCTGATCAATTTCATCGCCACCTCCTCTTCACTAGCCAATTGCTTCTGTTTGTCTTTTACTTTTGATTGTTGTCTCTTAAATTCGGCCGATTGATCAATCAATCGTATTTCCAATGAAAAACCATCCTGCTCCTCAGAAGCATTGTCCTGTTCAACTCTAACAAACCCGTTTTGTCCTAAATGTTTCACGAATGAAGTCAAGCTATTCCACTTGGTCGAGTTCATATGGATATGGTTTCTGTCGTTCAAGATGTATTCCTGGTAGAACTTATTTGCATTCACCTTCTTGGTACCATGGTTTATCTTTAAAAGTCGTAAGAAATCCCGTTGGAAATCATTCGAGTACCCTTCTATGACTGCTCGACCTTTCCCTGTTTCGCTTAGCTCTTTAATTCTACCTTGATGACTTGGAGATGACAAATGGTTCTTAAAACCATTAGCATCTCGACATTGTTTTTCACAAATTTGACAGAAGAATTTCAACTTCTGTAGCCCCGAGGCCTTGAGTTGCTTAGATTGGTATTTAGCAGATCCAGCTTCAGCTCTGGCCATGGTCCTTGATGATAAGACAACATTCAAATTGAGTGGAAGTTTTAAAGCGCGATGGAATATTTGGCAGCCAGGACAGATGGTTGGTTTAGTTAGCAGACAAGCGATACTAAAGCTTGGATGGCGCAACCAGTTTCGTCAGTACTCTGTTCAACCACCCAGAAACTCATATATTTCAAGTTCAACGCCGCTTCGAATATGGTGGTACAACAAGTTGCCATTGACTGCAAAATATTTTGGTGTGGTTGGTTTGACAGCCTATTCATTGACACATTTAAGTCATGAGACGATACTTACTTTGGTTCCCCCTTTGCTAGTGGGTGGTTACTTTGGCTATAAATGGTATCATAAACGGTTATGGAAAGCTGAAACAGAAAAGATCATGAACAAGGATTTGGACGTAATCAGGATAAAGAGTTATGACGAGACCGATGTCGAGAATGTTTTGCAAGGTCTAGATAGTCAATTTGATCATTTCAAAAGAAACATTGTCGAGGTTGTCGAAAGAAAGGTTATAGATTACGTCGTTAAACAAAAGTCGAACGATGAAGCGGGAGAATTGGAACGATTGTTTATCGATGGCGATCAAATTAGTATAAACATCAACGAAGATGAGCTCGACACGTTCGTTGTTCTGAAAGTGATCCCCCCACATTTATCAAAACCAGAGGTTTACTCTAACGATTTGGTTGACTTCGTGAAGTTGTCGATGCCATTTTACTCGAGCAAGGACACAAGGATAAGAAGAAGGCTAGGGGTGGTTCAAGTATACTTGTTGGAGAATCCGCAAGACGATTCCCTGTTTCATGAGTATCGGATGGACATTGAAATCATCCCTTCGACAATTATGTTTCCCAAGGCTTCGGCCTTGGATAAGATTAACGACGATGGCATTCTCAAAAGCAAGATGCTTCAGGATTTTGAAACCCAAACCTCGAAAAAGTAATACTGGATTTATGGATGTGTATATTTGTATATAGGTAGGAGCATGTTCCATAATTTGACATTCTAGTTCTGAATAATGAGTCAACCAATGCCATGATCTTTCATAATTTAAAGAAAGTCTTTGTCGCATCTTTGAATGAACCAAAGTAGTTGTCATAACACCCAGCATTCTGTTTCATTTGTTCCAAAGCAGGCATCCACTTCTCAATGTTGTGAATTCTGGTTGCGTTTGCTGGATGGGTCGAGAAGAATTCCTGGAGCTGGTATCCTGATCCTGAAGTTGGTTGCAACTGGCCGGTCATTTTATTTTCCATGTCTGCCATTCTATTCCAGAAATTTACGGCTTCTTGCAAATTGAAACAAGACTTCGCTAACAACTCACACCCAATGTGATCGGCTTCCACTTCCATTTCACGCGAGGCTGGTAACTGCATGGCACTGGCGATAATCAAATCGTTCAATTGAGTCAGGCCCGTGATTGAGTATAACAACAACGACAATGTTAAGTAGATTGGACTTTTCGAGAGCTGTTCGCCCGAGTGATGAGCCAACTGATGCGACAATTCATGCGATAATACAGTAGCTAATCCATCGTCGTTCTTGCAAATGGGTAAGATGGTTGAAAAGATGAAAATCTTACCATTTGGCAATATGAATGCATTAGGAGGTTGCGAATTGTCCACTTGAATAACATGAATCTTCCAGTCCAACGATTGCATGTAGTCCTTCTGCTTGATGTCGTCTAGACCCGCCATGGCCACCTCCAACAATTTGTTCATGATTCCCGAGATCTGACGATAAACTGGATAATGCGAAGGCAAAATTTGGTTCTGATACTGGTACATCAATTGCTGGTATGAATAGTCGCCCACTTTTTTCTCCAACCAATACGGCGTCCAAATGAATCGTTTTCTATGCGTGAATGGAGCTTCGTGAAGATTGTATATGTAAAATGCAGCGAAACCAAGCGCAAAATACCCAGTCTTCCTATTAGTGAGAACCTTGCCCCAATTGACTCTTCTATATCCTGACCCAAGCGAATTATCAAATCTCCGATACTGGCCATAATGTCTCGCCTCAATTCGGGCTACTCGTGGTGCCTGGTGAAATTTTAAGTTGTTTCGAGCCAACGGCTTGGCTCCATGCCTCAACAGCTGCTTAAAACTAGTGGCAAACATCATCCTCTAAAGGAAAACAAGTTTTGTCAATCCCATTTCCACCTGGTTCGATGCAAAATATCGAAACCTTAATTTTTATTGCGACATGAAAAAGATTCCGAAAGGGGCTAGTGAAATTTAACGATAATCAATTCGCCAGACCAGATTGGAGTGGTTAGATGAGCGCATTGGAGTTGTAGACATGGTTGGGTGGTACAAGTGCAGTCGAGTTTTTTGGTTTATTAATTATTAAAAACGAAATCTAATGAACAGATGCATTCTCTATAGACAAATGGGCAAGGATTACCAATCTGGAATCGAATGTGAGTTTAACACTCATGTGCACAAGCAATCGTTGGCCAGACTTGCGGTTATGGTGCGCTGACACGGTCTGCAGAAGTTGGGCTGATCAACGGGTGTGGACCTTGATTATTCACATGATATAGTGGTAGTTCATGTCGATCAGTTTCTAGTTGACTTTATATCGTTGGACCGTGTACACCGTATTGTCGTTCTGATCCTATTAACAGGTAAAACAGTACAGTGCATGGTATGAACGTCATCGGTATTTGGCGATGTACACTCGTAGGCGTTTTTCTCGACTCGATGGGTCCCAGAATCGTGGCGTACTCCAAGCACATGAAAGGAAGTAGATCTGGCAGACGATGCCTAGATGTATGCGATGATTCAAGCCAGTTGCACTAATCTTCGAATGGCGATGAGTTTTCGGTTCTGACCAAGGTATCGTCGGCACCTTTCGGGCTGGGAGGTAGCGATACGAAATCCGGCGATGTTTCAAACTCGGGGGTTCTTGAGTCGTCAATGTTCAGTGATTTCGACTGGATGTCGTTGATGTTCAACGACTTTACGTCGGCACCTTTTCTCGGCGATGTGATTTGGCGATATTCACCCGTGTAGGCGTAGCTCTCGTTTAGTCTGATTTGATCGCCAATAAGGTTGTTTTGAAGAATGTCGGTGGAGCTGGAGTTGTTGGAGAATGGTTGGTTGTTGCCTCTTACCGTCCTCACCTGCAACGGCTGGGTTTTGCTCGGCAACTTTTCAAAGAATTGTGGGGTTGATAAGTGTTTGGCCAAACTATCTAGTGACTTGTCTGTGGGTGGGTTTGCGTGCATGAACGGTTGTTGCATGTGGAACGAGTTGCTATGGGAGTTTGTCGCCTGGTGATGGGGATGGCTTGTGGGAGTGTTGGGGTTGTTGAGCAAGCTCGCTTGCGACAGATCGATGCCCGAGTCATGCATCGAGTCGTCGTTTCTAGTGGTGTGGGTATCGTCTAACACCGGGATGAATGTGTTGTAGAAATCATAGGTCTTTTGATTACTGTTCATTTTGCCCTGGGGGTGGATATTCTGGTGTGAGTTATCGGTGAGCGTGCTCGATCCGTTGGACTCATTCACGGGGTGCACCGGCTTGTGCAACTCTTGCTCAAACTGCTGGAACGACTGATCGTCCTTCAACCCAATATCAATGTCATCTTCAATCAAATCTTCTCGTTTCTGCTTGCGATGATTTCGAAGCCAAAAGACGCCCACAATCACGATGACTAGCAACGATGGAATCCCCACTGCCAAACCGACGGCCAAACCATTGTTATCGCCCATAGTCTACTCCAAACCTGTGGTAAACTTCTGACAATCTGGAAAGATGCTAAAAATAAAGATTTGACGATTGTTGATTTTTTACCCAGCCTGAAAAAGCAACGACACAAAAATCTGATGGCACTACAAATAGCACGAGGCCACGCAGACTTCGTGGTACAGCTAGACAGAGTTTGCCCTAAGGGGTTGACCTACGGTACAGTTCATCGCCCTGGGGTAGCAACCTCCACAAGTATTAGTTTAAAACTGCCTTTGACCAAAATACCCTAATCTCTATAAGTTAACACCGTACTAACTCAACTCTACCTACCTGGCGGTAGCCACATTATCACAAGAAATAATTAATGCTTCGAACAAGGCTTTAAATTTGGTGGAATTGGAATTGCTAATGATAGAAACTAGATAGAGTAAAGCGGCAACAACTACACAAGTGTGTTTCATGGGAAAGTACTAGTATATAGATGTTATAGAATTTATTCTACTTGTTCCTATTTACTGACATTTCATCGGATAAAACGTTTTCAACCGAATGTGAATTTGATGAAGCTTGAGACAGCTAGTAGTGTAAGTGATAGCAGATGTATGTATTGCCATTTCTCTCTTTTTAAGATTTGCTCAACTTTATTTGGATCTGGTAATGCTGAGACAATGTCATCAACAACTGACAGACTGTACGGCGAAAGTTGAGGTTGGCAAGATTATATCTTGTCGTTCTTAGTTTACATTTCATTACTTTGTAGCTGTTTTACTATATACAAGGGGCATACTATCTACATTACAAGTCAAAGATATATTCTGGATCCTGGGTCAAATCGTAAGTGGTGGGGATGCCGTTGGCATCGTCGCACACCAACACAAAGTGGTCGACGTTAAACCCCACCAACTTGCTCTCCCTATACGCCTTCAACTTCAACGTCCCATTCTGCTTCGACCCTTTCACTTGGAACTCAATATCAATCTTGCCTTGCACCGTGTTCAATTGCCCACTGATCCAGGGCCACGAACTGGCAAAATTTATCCCCTCGCCCAACTCCTGCTTGGCTATCGACGACCGTCTGAGGAAATACAACGTCGAGTTTATAATGGGTGACCGGGTCTTTTCGTAGTTGAAGATCACGGCACACGAAATTATGACACCAATCCCATACACAACAAAGTAGTACCGATTCTTCTTCTTATCGGCAAATGGGTCTGGTAACTCCCTATCAAGCGTCACCGGTGGACGGTATATCTCTTCCACCACCCCCACAGGCCGGGCCTGGTCTTCAATGATCGCGATCGGCTTGATCTCTTCAATAACTACCTTCTTCGCCTGCAAACAAACCACACTGGTGGAAATACATCTTGTGGTCACCACCATCATGGGGAACCGTCCCAACCCAGCTCTAATAACTGGCAACATGCTTCTATAATCGAATGAATGATGGTTTGTGCACCAGGTGAAATATTTCAAATTGAACTAGCGCGAAGATTAATTCTACAACGGCATATTTGTGGGTTTGTCATGTCTGTCAGCGGTGCCTGCTCGGTAGACAAGTTGTCAGGGATGGTGAGCATACGAGAGGACGCTACTCCACCGGCTTTGGAGTGGAAGGCCATTGATCTGCTGCGCAACATTAAAATCGCTTTGAATGCGCTAACCAATCTCCAAGCTACCAAAGACCTGTCGCCAAAAATGATTTTGAAGTTGACGTACAAACAAGGGGATAAAGAAGAAAGCATGCGTCTAACGTTTATGAATCGTCCGACTATGAATAACATCAAGGAGAACCTTCAAACCATTGTGGCGAGACACAAGACCGTGATCAGAGACGCTACCCCAACACCCACGGCTGATAACTCAGGATCAGGCACTCCAACGACAAACGTCACCACTGGAAGTGCCGACACGTCCAACACGATGACGTTCAATCTGCCAGATTCACTTTCGGATGCCAATCTACTGAAGAATTTGGAGTTGCAAAAAAAACTATTGATTGAAGATAAAGACCTAGGCAACACCTTCACCCAAGCAGTTATGTACCACGGCTTATCTCCCGCGATATTCTGGTCTACACGATTGAACTTACTACGAACATATGCGTTGACCATCTCCCAGCATAGAGGTCCATACAATGTACTTTCAACAATCAAGCCCGTGGCGTCGTCAGATAACCAAGTCAATGTGACAGTCACCCACGACACCATCATGGAGATTTTCAATACATACCCCATAATCAAGAAGGCGTACACAGAATTAGTGCCAGCCAATGTCGACGTGCGAGAGTTTTGGTCTCGTTTCTTTAACTCAAAGTTGTTTAGAAGATTAAGAGGTGATAAAATCAACAACAACACTGATCGTGGAGATATGATTCTCGACAAGTATCTATACATCGATCAGGATTTCGTCGAACGGGAAAATGCCAAAAAGGATGGCAAGCAAGTACTCGTGGAAGAATCGATTGACAACATACCCGTAAGGTCAACTGATTTTCAAACTGTCAACAAGTTTTTGGACTTGTTGGGAAATGAGGATGATAATTCACAAAAGTTGGGCAATCGACCCGATATGACGATGAGATTCACCGATGCAACAGTGGGACTGAATCCTAAAGGATCAATTGCTACCGGACAACAGAAAGAGAATGAGATGATCATCTTGATGAAAAACATGAATAAACTCTCTTCAAAGATGATCAACGTGAGTGGAGAAAACAGTTTGAGTGAATTGGAACACCAGGTGCAGCTATCGCAAGCGGATATACATCAATACGAGCAAGAGTTGAACATTCAAGATTTGAATGATGTCGAGGACGTGCAGTTCATCAAGTTGAATATCGAACCTAGCATGAATAATCGTGTCGATGAGGATGATATCGATCACAGTATTTCTGAAACTACGAAAACTGAGATTGCAGCATATTTGTACCAGAATCGGATTGACGCCAACTCCAATCTTGATCTCACTGATACCTATTCCACAAAAACCTCTGAAATCGAAAAGACCAACCAAGACATCACACTTTTAGTCAAGCAGAACTTTCGAACATTTAGATTATCATCGCGAGACGTGAATATAAATGTACCCGTGACCAATATAGTGCCCGAGACTGTCATTCAACAGATCATATCATTCAACATTACCATAATTGAGTTTTTATCCCACTTTTGGAAGATTTTTTTATATGGCAATCAGCCCGACAAGTTGAAGAAGCTTTTTGCCAATTTGAAGGAGTGTCAATCGAAACTACAAGAATTCAAGCATAAAACCATCGACGAGTTCAAGACCTACGAAATGATCAAGGGTAATGTCAAGTTACAGGACAAGATCATCAAGGATTTCTCCAACTGTGTATCGCCCATGGAAGTAGGGTTGAACAAGGCGATGGATGAGTACATTGCTGCCATCAAGACCTTCCAAGCGCAGCGAGAGTTGGAGAATGGGGTTAATGAAAACGGCAAACGATTTCTAGCCCCATAACGAGAAACGATCAAACACAGCCAAAATCCCCTGCTACATGCCGAGCAGAACCGCATACAACTGACTCATAAGCGCCAGTGTAAATATACCTAATTCATAATACATTAATACATATATAAACACAACCCCTTCTACTTCTCTATATATCCACTCCCATGATAACCCAGTCGAAAGTATCAAAACCAGGCACTTTATCTCCTCTCACCAACTGTCCATTGATGACAGTGTGTACTGCTTGCAACAATACTTTTGAGAAAGCAGAATTGTTGTTGATGATGAAAAATATGCTGGTGGTGTATAGTTCTAGTTGGTCGCATAGACTGACTAACACTTGGTTCAACTTGACTTGTTTCAAGCTGTTCACGATAAGTTCATCGATTACCAAATGTATGGCGTTGTTTTCCACAAACCCAGTAATGTTCAAGCCACCAAGGCACAAGGTAATTGCATTACTTGTCAACTCCCCACAATCATGAATTGCGTAGTCAAAAACACCACTTTGTTTCTATAGCGGGTCGAGTAAGGCTCGATTGGTTTGGAAATGCTGGGTGACGATTATTATTTGTAGAAATAAGCGAATAATTCTCAGTAGTCAAGTTCATGGCGTTGTGGGTGTGTAGTTGTTAGGTTAATAGGAAGAATCAATCAATGTCAGGTAAAACTTATCCATCAAATTGCATGATTGGATTTATGGGTCAAGAGATGCGCTGCGCATTGGATATTTCCAGTTTTGGTGAAACAAAATCAGAGCCACCAAAAAAATGACGTTTAGTTAACGACGCTACCAATCAGAAGATAACAATGAAAGACAACCACTGAGTCTTTGGGTTGATATTGACCGTTAGGAGTGGGTGAACTACTTTTTGTCCTTGTCAGTAATATCAAATAAATGTCCTGATGAATGAAATTTCAATGGAAACATCTTAAGAAATTGGGTGAGGAACCATTTGACGAAAACTAGATTAATCTAGGCTGGGGAGTGGGTACGAGGGGTCACACCCCAAACGTTGTTCTTTACTGGACACTAGCCATAATGCTAGTAATTGGTTACCATTATTATTGCATACATCATACCAAACCGGCTTTGATTGTATGTATTCAAATTCTCTGGTATCATTTAGGAATGTTGTGATATTCTCAAAGGCAACCAGCTGGTAGTATCATTCTACTTTTTACATTGTTACACCCTCTATTTCTTCTGGTAGTTCAAATGTGGTATATTTTTGGTATACACCACGTGATGATAGACTCCTAACAAATTCAAAGTTGAGATGAGCCCAAGTGTAAGATCAATCACAAGTATCACCATGGCCAAGAAACGTATGTACAAGGGATAGGCGTCTTATTAGATAGTTCAGACTAACAGTATAGTTTCCAAGCATTCACGAGCAGCGAGACGAGGGGAAATCGATTTGGACAACGAGGTCAAGGAGTTGGCCAACGTCCCTAAAGTTGAGGATAACGGGGTCCAGAAATCGATAATAAGAACCACAATCAAGAACGAAAACTTGTTGGCCAAGAAAATGGAGAATTCTCGTATAAGGAAAGGTAATATCAAGAAGACAGCCACGCTCAAACGTAAACTCGACCGATCGGATAAATTGAATGGGGTGCTCGCCACCAAGATCGAACAGAGTATCGCCCGAGCCAAGTACGTGCAGACAGCAAGAAAGGCCACCTGGTCTAAAATCGACCAGGAAGCAGCACAAGGTATGGCATTGACGACTAATATCGTCAACATTGAGAAACCCAAACCTAAAACTGAAGCCGAGATTGAACAGGAAGAAGAGGATGCTTATGTAAACGATTTCTACGCCGATGATACCAAGAAACTGGAACAAGACGACATACAGCCCGTCTTGAGCAAAAATAGGTTTGCATTACTCGAAGTCGAGGAGTAATGATTCACTAAAAGACAAGCAAAAATCTTCGACCTGAACTCATCATCATTAACACTTGCATCCACTTGTATAGTAGCTCGTTTGTACACTAAATAACTTCGATTAGAATATTGTCACTCCTGATTATGTAAGATTTTCTCGAACCCAAAGATGGATAAGATTGTTTCTCCGAAATCGAGTTCTTTTATAGCGTTTAATGCCATGATCAAGTGGACCATAGTAGCATTACTGTTGCTAAACCTAGTACTAACACACGAGAATGATGGGCGGTTTGTTGGAAACTTGTCCCAGGATTCATTTCTCGAGCAATTCAACTATATGAACCTCCAAGAGTCCGGATGGATCAAATCTCGAGCAACCAAATATGATGAAGGCAGACACGAAGTCATGGAATACGTAGGTGAGTGGGCATTGGAACCAGCAACTACATACCCTGTTTTTTCCACTGAAAAAGGATTGGTATTGAAATCAAGGGCGGCCCACCATGCGATCTCGAAGAAGCTTGCCAACAAGTTTGATAACCATAACCAGGATTTGGTGTTGCAGTATGAAATTACGTTGCAGAACGGGTTCGAATGCGGTGGTGCCTACATCAAATTGTTGGATTGGCAAGACGGCGATTATACAAACTTCAACACCGACACCCCATTCCAACTCATGTTTGGCCCCGATGTATGTGGTGCCAATAACAAGATCCATTTTATCATCAACCGCCAATCGCCAATTAGCGGCCAAGTTGAAGAGAAACACATGACACACCCTCCCATCGCCAGGATCAACGATGTCACCAGTTTGTACACTTTGATCCTCAAAAGAAATCAGGATTTCGAAATCAGAATCAATGGCAGAGTGGCAAAAGCAGCCAACTTGTTGGACGACGATGTTTTCTCGCCATCGTTGAACCCACCACGCAAAATAGACGACGAAAACGATTTCAAGCCTTGGTTGTGGGACGATCGTAAGTTCATTCCTGATCCTGAGCAGTTGGATAAACCCAGTGATTACGATGCCAAATACGCTCACCATGAGATCCCCGACCCCGACGCAACCAAACCCGATGACTGGCTCGAATCAGAACCCATGTATATACCCAACCCCGATGCTGACTCAAACGATGGGTCCACTGCCAAGATTGTGAACCCTAAATGCTTGAAAGTCTCGGGGTGTGGGCGCTGGGAACCACCAATGATTAGCAACGTCGATTACAAAGGACCTTGGATTCAACCCACAATTGAAAACCCCAACTACGAAGGGGAATGGCGTCCAAGGCAAGTAGACAACCCTGAGTACTACGAAGACACAACACCATCTAGTTTAAGTGCGATTGGAGGCATCGGGTTTGAGTTGTGGAGCATGAACAACAACATTCTTTTTAACAATATTTATTTGGGACACTCGATTGACGAAGCCGAGCGTATTGGTAATTCGACTTGGAAAGTCAAAAACGAGTTGCAGGATAAATTGAAACAATACCATACTAATCTAAAGAACCAGCCTTACACCCAACCCGATGATTTTGACCAACTATTACAAGATGAAGGATCGGTGTTTGTCAATCACATCAAATCCTTCTTATTGCTGTTATTCAGTTACCAATACCTGGAGATGAGTCAGTTCTGGAACAAATTCACCAAAGACCCGTTTATGACCATAGAGACGTACCCCTACAAGTTTATTGTCTACAATCTACTTTTCGTCACTGTTTGCAGTATCATTGTTGGTTTCACCAGTATAATCATTTGCTTCTTCGCCAACCCAAGCAATGTACCAGAAGATACTAATGGTGTCTCTGCTGATACAAAAGAGACTCCTTCCACGATAGAGACTGAGATCCAAGAGGTGTCGCGGGTACAAATGGACCACAAAGCGGAGGACGAAAACCGCAACATCGAAGCGTTGGCAGACTATTTCAACAACGGTGGGGTGCAAGTCGATTCACTCCAATCAATCACCAAACGAAGGACGTAACTTAGATGTATACTAGTATATTGGGCGTTCCAAACTGATTGCCCGCTAAAAGTAGTGACAATTTTCAATTTTCGTAGAAGCGTTTGCGAAAACGCTCCCCCTCAACGTTTGACCATACAGAGCCATGAACGAAAAGACAATTACCAGGAATAAAACTAATAACAGATTCCAGTACTTGGTGGTGTTGGTATCTACAATTGTGCTTGGTGCGTTTATATTCAATAAAATGTCGGAGTTGCAATTGCCATTCGAGAGCGAATTGGAGATTCGAATCTTGACCCAGAATATCAGGTTCGATAATGTCAGATACCCTGCTCGAGGTGAACGACCATGGAGTGAGAGGAAGAAGCATTTGATCAATTCGCTCGATTTCAATACTAATGCTGACAATAGTATTATATGCTTACAGGAAGCTTTACACCACCAGATTATCGATATATTGGCTGGTTTGAACAACAAAAACCCCCCTGAACGTGAATATACATACTATGGTGTAGGCAGAGATGACGGAAAGATGGGAGGAGAGTTTGCTCCTATCTTGTATCGTAAATCCGAATGGTCGGTGCAAGAAACCAAGACTTATTGGTTGAGCGACACCCCCGAGGTGCCCTCGCGAGGTTGGGATGCTGCTTTACCCCGGATTCTGACCAAAGTGGTGTTGAAGTCGAAACAGAACCCGCTAATAACTTTGAACTTTTTCAACACCCATTTTGACCACCAGGGCAAAGTTGCTCGCCAGCACTCGGCCGAGTTCATTGCCAAAAAACTCAGCACGCACGAACCCAACTTCTTCTGTGGCGATTTGAACACCCAGCCCGACGACGAGCCTTATCGAATCTTGACTGGAGCTGGTATCAAGGATAGTCGGTTATTGGTGCACCCCGAGTATGCATATGGATTTGAGTCGACTTACACTGGATTCCGCGACGAAGATTGTCGTACTATTGACTATATCTGGTCATCGCCCGGCACCAGCAGGTACTATGTCGACGCCAAACCCCTGGATCCCCAATACCAGATCCAAATCCGCCAATTTGGCGTGTTGCCCAATTTCTATCGCGGGTTCCACTATAGCGACCATCGCCCTGTTGTTGCCAATTATCGGGTATCGAAGAACAATTATTTCCATTGATAGTCTGGGGCTCGTTAGCTACGCGCTCGGAGGCTTGATGTTACTCCGAAACCATGAGGCTGGATAATGAAAAAACCACGGGCCATGTAGCACTTGGTGCAGCCAGATTAGCATTTAGAACTTAAGAAACCTAAAAATATAACCCACCATCTTTATGGATATGAGCTTGCCCTGCAAAGTATCTACGGCGGGTTTGAGTCAATCTTATCTTTGACGCAAGTGTGTCGTGAGATCTCACATCCATCATCCACCCCGGCAGAACAAGTTTGGGGGATCGATAATAATGCGTAAGCGCTGATTGTTTACGAAACAAACTCCGAGACCTTATGGCTGCATTGGGCAATACCTGAAACTGAGACGCTGGCAGCGGCTAGGTGATTGGTTGATCTTTTGTTGGAAAAATACCGGGATAATAGTCATTTTACATGATGCATAGTCCATTATCCAGCCTAAAGATGCCGTGGAATTGTTCAGGACTGCACTGTCAACACCGGGAAGAATCGCTAGCTAAAAAGTGGAGCAAGGAACAAGGTTTTTGGTGGAACTAGGAAGATCTCGGGACTCCAGTGGAATATTACTAATGCTGACTCCACTTTGAACCTGCTTCGTCACCCAAATAACCTTCAAAGCAACTGATAAAAATGTTGTGGGGGTCATAATCACACGGGCTAAATCGTTCCTGAACCGTCGGCCAGGTCCGAGTATTACACAAACTCAATTTGGTAGCGTCAATCTTTTTTTTGTTGGTTACAAACGGGGCTTAAACTTATAAAATTTTTGCCTCTCTGTTCCCAAGCATCGACGATCATAAACCATCTCAACCATACCATAACTTCTGTGTATGGGTAATATCTGAGTTGTTGATCGTTATTTGCAGTCTATTTTTTCCGGTATCTCTGGAATCGTCGCTAGTTCTCCGTAGTTTTCTTGGCGCGGAGAAACGTCAAATTATGCATGTCAAAACTATGCGACACAAAGCGGCGACAGCGACAGTGAGCCAGTGAAGAAATATATGGGAAGAGGTTGATGAATGGGGTAAGGTATCCAGATAAGTAAATCTGCAGCTCCTTATTCGCCAGGTGGTTTCCAGTATGTTCAAGTGGTAGAGTTTGGGGGGGAAGATATATATATATAGACCAGGTTTTTGGTGCTGCAAGGATTAAATATTGGTAAACCAACATGAGTGAATCGATTGCTTCGCTCGAGATAGCGCAACACAACAAGAACATTGTCAGTGCACCCGACTTCTCGTCGGCAAGTATTAAACGATACTTGGGCACGCGTTTCTCGTCGTTGTTTGTGCCCAAGGAAGAGTTGGCCCAGTACACCTGGAACGAGATATTCAACCCGTTCCAGCACATGTGGGAGGTGAACCGAACCCAGTGGAACTACTTTATGTTGAATTTCTTGTGCTGGATCTGGGATAGTGTTGATTTCTTCACCACATCGTTGAACGTGTCGGCAATCGCCGTCGACTTGGACCGCTCGGTCAAATCAGTTACTTGGGGGATAACATTAGCATTGATGTTTAGATCAGTGGGTGCAGTGTTTTTCGGTATGTGGGCCGATACTCAGGGTAGAAAATGGCCGTTGATTGTCAACTTGGTGTTGTTGATTATCATTCAACTAGGCACTGGGTTTGTCAAAACGTACTCGGAGTTCATTGCTACGAGAGCATTGTTTGGTATCGCCATGGGTGGGTTGTATGGATTATGTGCTGCTGATGCCCTTGGTGACTTGCCCAAAAACAGTGCTGGTATCATGCTGGGTCTCTTTCAAGAAGGTTACGCCATTGGCTACTTGCTCGCAGTGGTGTTCCAAAGAGCAATCGCTGACACGACACCAGGCCGCTGGAGAAATATGTACTTCTTCAGCGCGGCTGTGCCCGTCATCCTCATCACCTGGCGTTTCTTCTTGCCCGAAGCCGAATCGTTCAAAAAGCAACGAGCTCAGTTCGACAAGAATGCGGCCAATAAGGGGTCTAAGCTTGCAGGATTCAAAGCCGACGCTAAAAAGGCCCTCAACAAGTACTGGTTGATCATCATCTACTTGATCTTGATGATGGCAGGATTCAACTTTATGTCCCACGGCTCGCAAGATTTGGTCAATACCATGTTGGTGAACCAATACGGATACGGACACGACAGAGCTACCGTTACCAACGTGGTGGCAAATCTTGGTGCCATCACTGGTGGTATGGTCTTTGGGCATTTCAGTCAGTTCATTGGTCGTAGACTCGCTATTATATGTGCCTGTCTCATTGGAGGTGCATTCATTTATCCTTGGGCGTTCATTAGCTCGAGTCTTATCAACCTTGGGATGTTCTTCATCCAATTCGGAGTGCAAGGTGCCTGGGGGGTTATCGTATGTTGATTTTTACAAAAATGTTCTAAACCAAGAAATTGCTAATTTGTCCAAGTTGACTTTCGATTGCAATCTTTTGGTTGATCATCAGAACTCTTTCTCTCGAGTAATTTTACTAACAATTCTAGCCAATTCACATTAACGAATTAGCTCCTCCTCAATACAGAGCGTTTATCTGTGGGGTTACGTATCAGTTGGGTAACTTAGCCTCATCAGCGTCATCTACCATTGAAGCAACAATTGCGGAAAGGTTCCCAATTGTAAGTCCCAAAGGATTGAAGACTTTCAATTATTCCAAAACCATGGCTATCTTCATTGCTTGTGTGTTTGTGTACGTCATTTTTGTTGTTTTCTTTGGTCCAGAATACCGTGGTGCGTCCTTGACCGTTGACAGAGATGACGTTGCCTCCAAATACGATAGTGATCGTGAAGATTTTATCGAAGACGACAATCACTCCAAGACCGTTGCCTCTGAGAAAGCTGCAAGTATCCATGTTAACACTGTTAAGAAGCAGGTTTGATCTGCTTGACATGTTTTGGTTCATGTTTTAGCACACAATATATTGACTATATTGGTATTACTATGAATTTTAGTTGATCTAAATCAAAAGCTATGATTATTTAACACTTATTTTATATAGCATATTATATGAAACTTACTCGATTGCGCTGTGAATTGTGAAGAGTTCAGAGTAATGCACCCAATACAATTTTTAGCTGTAGATGCTTGAATTTGAGTTGTATCGAAGATAGCGCAACAGTACGATTACATTATAGGGCAATATTCAAAATCCACTTTTTGCAACTACGAACAATTGCCATATCAAACTTGTATGTTGTTTTTTATAGCCGAGATTCAGGGCAACCACATTTCAATGGCTGCGAAATTTACATGAATTAGTGATACAGCTATAGACAATGCAAAATGACTGACTTGGGGATGATTTGAGTATAGGACATTTATAACAACGATAGCCGCTCACAGCTATTGCACCGCTTAGGAACATCGATTGCAGCGAAGACGGATGATGAGTAGAGAACACCCATTATTCTACGGAAGCACACTCAAATTGCACTATTTTTTTGCATTAATATTGATGTGAGTTCTCTGCTGTACAACAATATGCTTGAATATATGTATAGTGGAGGTCCATAGCACCTTAAAAAAAATTCAATCTCTGGTGTTTTCAACTTTTGATGGATTGAACCAAAACTACAAAAAGATTAAAAATTTTCATTCAAAATATCGTTAAAACTCAACCATACAAGCTAAAAAACAAAATAACCAATCTATTACAATTGAAATCAACCTCTTTACCCTCATGCTCACACCCCTTAAGCATTTTCTTTGATCTTGTCATCATGAAAACTGACAGCTTTCTCCGAAACTACATTCGCCAAGTGGTCATCACCATCCGCTTCATGTTCGCTGTCGTACCTGGACGCAACATCATCTCGGTCAACTGTTAACGCTGCACCACGATACTCGGGACCAAGAAACACGACTATTATGACATACACAAATACACAAGCAATGAAAATTGCCATGGTTTTCGAATAGTCATAAGTGGCCAAACCTGTGGGACTGACGATTGGAAATCTTTCAGCAATCGTAGCTTCAATCGTGGACGACGCTGACGATGCTAAGTTGCCTAACTGATACGTAACTCCACAGATGAATGCCCTATACTGAGGAGGAGCTAATTCGTTAATGTGAATTGGCTAGATGAGTTAGTAATAATGGTAAGAAAGAGGAGTGCCGAATTGTGCTACGATTAACCAACGAAGGTAGATCGCTCAACTAACTCGGCCTCATGATCAACATGTACATACGATAACCCCCCAAGCACCTTGCACCCCAAACTGGAGGAAGAACATGCCCAAATTGATAAGACTCGAGCTGATAAACGCCCACGGGTAAATAAACGCTCCTCCAAGGATACAAGCGCAAATGATAACAAGTCTACGACCAATGAACTGACTGAAATGGCCACAGATCATACCCCCAACAATTGCTCCAAGATTTGCAACTACATTGGTAACGGTAGCCCTATCGGTACCATAACTGTATTGATTTGTGAGCATGGTTCCCACCAAGTCTTGGGACCCATGCGACATAAAGTTGAACCCGGCCATCATCAAGATCATGTAGATGATTATCAACCAGTACTTGCTGAGGGCTCGTTTGGCATCAGCCTTGAACCCTGCAAATCTCGACCCCTTTGACTCAGCCCTTTGCTCAAACCGAGCTCGTTGTCTTTTGAACGATTCAGCTTCAGGTAAGTAGAGCCTCCAGGCAATGAAAATGACAGGCACGGCAGCGCCAAAGAAGTACATATTTCTCCAACGCCCTGGTGTCGTGTCAGCTATAGCTCGTTGGAATATGACTGCAAGTAAATAACCTGTAGCATAACCTTCTTGAAAGAGACCCAGCATGATACCAGCACTGTTTTTGGGCAAGTCACCAAGGGCATCAGCAGCACATAATCCATACAACCCACCCATGGCGATACCAAACAATGCTCTCGTAGCAATGAACTCCGAGTACGTTTTGACAAATCCGGTGCCTAGTTGAATGATAATCAACAACACCAAGTTGAGAATCAACGGCCATTTTCTCCCCTGAGTATCGGCCCACATACCGAAAAACACTGCACCCACTGATCTAAACATTAATGCCAACGTGATTCCCCAGGTAACTGACGTGACGGATCGATTCAAATCCTGGGCAATGTCCGAAACATTCAACGACGTGGTGAAGAAATCAAAACTATCCCAGATCCAGCACAAGAAATTCAACATAAAGTAGTTCCACTGGGTTCGGTTCACCTCCCACATGTGCTGAAATGGATTGAGAATCTCATTCCACGAGTATTGGGCCAACTCTTGCTTCGAAACAAACAACGACGAGAATCGAGTGCCCAAGTATCGTTTGATACTTGCCGCTGAGAAGTTGGGTGGTTTGACAATATTCCTATTGTGCTGTTCAATTTTCAACGAGTTGATTGAAGACATCTTGTTGTAACAATTTATCGAATAGATCGATGATTATTTATAATCGTCCCAACTCCAAACCTGAGTGTAAACTGTAAACTTCAAATGCGCTATGCACTGATCGACAATGGTGGTAGCTACCAATATTATCTAGGCTCGATTCTCCATATTGTGTCCAAACAATACAAGCCTCTTTCACCGTCCTCACTACTAATTCCAATACTTCCGGAAACCCACGAAATACTCCGCACATCATACCTTCGCAACTAATCGGTGTTGCTACCTTAGTTTCACCTCCTACCAACAGTTCCAACCACATCCACATCCACCAACCCAGTTTGTGTTCCATTCATTCGACTTATCGTTGAATGTCACTTTGTAGAATTCCCATTCTCCTGCGTACAACCTCATCAAAAATTTTCAGCATCTTCTTAACGATAAAGAAACTCGATCGATAAACTCAGAAACATGTCTGCTGTTATTGGTATTACCTTTGGTAACTCTTCGTCGTCAGTAGCAGTTGCTGCACAAGACGGGAAAGTCGATGTTATCGCCAATGCTGATGGTGACAGAGCCATTCCATCGGCATTGTCGTTTGTTGGTGCCGATGAGTACCATGGGGTGCAAGCACAGTCACAATTGGTGAGAAACCCCCAGAACACGATAATCAACTTCAGAGATTATATTGGCAAGCAGTTTGAAGAAATCACAGTGGGTGAAGATCATGTTGGTGCTAAACCCATCCAATCTGCCACGGGTGGAATTGCTTACAAAGTAACCATAAACGGGAACGAAACCGTGTTGACAATCGAAGAAGTTGTGTCCAAATACTTCCATCACTTGAAATCAGCCGCCGAAGACTATATCGGTAAGAAGGTTGAGGGTTCGGTCTTGACAGTACCCACTGATTTCAACGAGCACCAAAGAGCGATCTTGACCAAAGTGTCGAATGAAGCTGGTGTCAAAGTTTTACAAATGATCAACGAACCATCGTCGGCGTTGTTGGCTTACTTGACTACTGAAGAAGATAAATTGTTGAGCGATAAAATATATGCCGTGGTAGATATTGGAGGAATCAGAACCGATGCTGCCATCATTTCGGTGAGAGGTGGTGTCTTAACCATCTTGTCTACATCTCACGAGTACGGATTAGGGGGTGAGCAATTTGACGATGCGTTAGCAGAATACTTTGCCAAAGAGTTTGAAAAGAAGAATAAATCCGACCCAAGGAAGAACTCGAGATCGTTAGCTAAATTGAAAGCCGAATCCATTGTTGTCAAAAAGACATTATCCAATGTACAATCATCCACCTGCTCCATCGAATCGTTGGCCGACGGTTTGGATTTCCACACCTCGATCAACAGATTGAGATTTGTGTTGATTGGTAAAACCATTTTCAACAACATCACCAACTTTGTGGAAAAAGCCGTCAACAAGGCCGGTTTAGACACCTTGGACATTGACGAAGTATTGTTGGTTGGAGGTTCATCCAACATCCCCAAATTAGCCAGCAATGTCGCTAGTATTTTTCAAGAAACCACCAACGTCATTGCCCCATCATTGGACTCGAAAGCAGTTGACCCTTCAGAGCTTGTAGCCAGAGGTGCTGCCTTGCAAGCATCGTTGATTGAGTCGTTTGACGACGAAGAAATCTCGGAATCGTTACAACCAATCGTGGTCAATACGCAACACTTGTCCAAATCCATTGGTATCAAGAAAGCGAACGGCGATTTTGTATCCATCTTGGTCGCCGAAACCGCATACCCTATCAAGAAATCCATCGAAGTCACCAACGGCGACTCCTCGTCGATCTTGATTGAATTGTGCGAAGGTAAAAGAACTGTCAAAGAAACCACAATCGAGCCAGTTCAAAACGAAGACGACTCTGAAGATGACTACTCTGACGAAGAACCAGAAGTCACTAAGGAAGTCGTCTACGTTGCTGGAGACGTGTTGGCAGAAATTGCCTTGAAAGACTTGAAGCCAAACTCAAAACTCGAGGTTGTGGTCAACATAACCCAAAATGGAGTGTTGCACTTCTCAGGTAGAGAGTTGAAGCAAGGCTCTGTCGCCGTCAAAGGTGAAGTAGCCGCCGCCTAAATAGACTAATCTCACATCATTTCGAAGTAAACGGCCGTAGACATTTAGCGCGACATGCGACCCAAATTCAAACTTGACTGGAAACAAGTTTAAACAGCAAAGTCAAACGCTGGAGGTGAACATGGGCAAGAAGAATCAGGAGATGTCCCAAGTGTACAGCAACAGCAACAAGAACGAGTTTATATTCAATGAAAATGGCGGCAAGGGCAAGCATTTAACGTCCTTCCTCAAGAATTTGTCGTTGACTGGGAACACGAGTGCCAGTAGCTCGAAAAAGGCTCAGAGCTACCAGGATATTAACAGCAACATCTATGGCAGTTTATCATACAACAAGCTCAACCTATCAAATGGCCGACCAGGGAGCCCCGCCATGCGAACAGCGTCGATGGGTGGAATTCCTGTGGGAGGTGGATCAGTTATAGATTCTGAAGCGAGGTCTGTGTCATACCACAACAACCATTCAACACCCAACTTGAAGGGACACAGAAGGTCTAGTTCCAATAGCGTACGATATGCGGACTTGGATGATGACTGGGACGCGGGACTTGAAGAAGTGGCCAAAAATAACGTGAAACCAAATAAAGCCCTCAATAGGATATCGAGCAACTACGAGTCGAATTCGAGCAGATCATCGTTCCAGGTGATATCGTCAGGCTTAGATCCTTTTTATCCCGATTTGACATTCCCCACCACTAAAGTTACCTCAAACACCTCGACATCACCAGCGAAAGGGTCGCAAATCAATAAAGATTCGTTGGATTTGGAGGACCAGCAGGCGAAAATGGAAGTGAACAAGTTGAATCAGGCATACGTTCGTTTTTCTAAGTTCAAAAAGATTCTCAATGGCGATGAAGTCAATATCAATATTCAAGATTTACGCAAATTATCCTGGAACGGTATACCAAACGAACTACGGGCCATGTCCTGGCAGTTACTATTGGGCTATTTGCCCACCAACAAATCAAGACAATCGTCAACGTTGGCTAGAAAACGACAAGAGTACCTTGATGGGATAAAGTCGATTTCGTACAATTTTGACGACCAACCCACCAACTCGTCGTCGGCGTCAGTCAATGCCAGCAATTCGGAAGCGGTAAATTCAAATCGCGAGAAACAGCTATACCACCAAGTCAACATCGATGTCAAGCGAACGAACCCCACCATCAAGTTCTACAGTTATTCCGCCACCCAAACGTCGTTGCGAAAGATCTTATATCTCTGGGCCATACGGCATCCTGCTAGCGGGTATGTACAAGGGATCAACGATTTGGTTACTCCCTTTTTCCAAATCTTTGTCATGCATTATATCTGGCAATTACAAAATAAGAAGCTACAAATCGAGGACGACTATGCATTATTCATTCCCGGAATGTTGGACGATACCGACGAGCAGGAGCAAGCGTTATTGCAAGATGAGAATCTACGCAAATACACGTTGGACAACTTTGATCCTAGCAGGTTGTCGAGTCGGGTACTTGGGATAATTGAGAGCGACACCTACTGGTGCTTTTCGCGATTGTTGGAGACAATCACCGATAACTATATACACGAGCAACCCGGGATCATTCGCCAAGTGAACGACTTGAAGAACTTGATCTCCAAGATCGACGTTGAACTACTCAACCATTTTGAACTGGAAGGAATTGAGTTTATTCAGTTTTCGTTCAGGTGGATGAACTGCTTGTTGATGCGAGAGTTGAGTACGCAATTGATTGTGCGGATGTGGGACACGTACTTGAGTGAAAACCCCTTGGGGTTTAATATATTCCACATCTACGTGTGTGCCGCATTTCTCATCAAGTTTAGTGCCGAACTAAAGACCAAAGATTTCCAGGAGATATTACTATTCTTGCAAAACCCACCCACCCAGAACTGGACCGAAAAGGATATTGAGTTAATGTTGAGTGAAGCGTTCATCTGGCAAAGTTTGTACAAAAATGCTTCGGCACACTTGCGATAGTTGCCTACCAATCATTCCTCCTAGGCCCAGTTAGGCAAAACAATTCACAGGTTTACATCAGAACTATATGTCCAAACGTATATTTGACCCATTTACTGGTAAATGGTCAATAACAAATCATTAATACAAAAACCATCATCATCTTCATCACCTCATCGCTAAGTATTAGAGCGCGAAATCCAAATTAGCATGACCGAGTCAGCGTACAAATAAAGCGAATCTGAATGCACTTGGAAGAACTTAGCGGTGCAACAGTACTTGTAGGCGTTACTATGTAGACGTAAACAACATCACCTCTCAACCTGTCAACGATCAAATCTCCACGTCAAAGTTTTTAAGCTTTAGCGCTCGGATTAATCTGCGCAATAAATTGATCGATGAGATGAAATTAAATTGTCACTTGGTGAAACTTGAACGAATCAAACACACAACACACAAACGATGTCGCTTTTGAAACCTGCTGGTAGAACTATCTTGGCGTCCACGATATCCAAGCCATATGTCGAAGAGATCACGGCCGAATTGGCGAAACTAACCTTCCAGCCCAAGTTGGTTGGGTTCTTGGCCAATGGCGACCCTGCGGCCAAGATGTACGCCGACTGGACCAGCAAGACGTGCGAGAGCTTGGGGTTTAAGTACGAGTTGATAGAGACGGGCAAGCACGAGTTGGAGTCGAGGTTGGTGCAGGCCAACGTGGACAATAAGGTGAATGGGATCATGGTGTACTTCCCCGTGTTTGGCGACAAACAAGACCAGTACTTGCAGCAGTTAATTTCGCCCGAGAAGGACGTTGAAGGGTTGAACTTCCTCTACTATCATAACTTGTACCACAACATTCGATTTTTGGACTCGCCCACCAACGAGCAGAAATCAATCTTACCCTGTACTCCCTTGGCGATGGTGAAGATATTGGAGTACTTGGGCATTTACAATAAGATCTTACACTATGGGAACCGGTTATACGGTAAGAAGATCATGGTGGTCAACCGTTCCGAGATTGTCGGCAGACCTTTGGCGGCGCTCTTGGCCAACGACGGGGCTACGGTCTACTCCGTCGACTTGAACAACATCCAGCAGTACACGCGAGGCGACGACTTGTCGATGCACCGCCACAAAGTCATCGACTTGGACCAGCTGGAGAACACTGTTGAGAAACTCGCCCCTCATTGCGACGTAATCATCACCGGAGTACCCTCAGACTCATACCGCTTCCCCACCGAGTATGTCGCCAACGGAACTGTGGTGATAAATTTCTCCAGCCACAAAAACTTTGACGACGACATCAAGCAGAAGGCCAGCTTGTACGTGCCCAGCATCGGCAAAGTCACCATCTCCATGCTCTTGCGTAACTTGTTGCGTTTGATCAACAACACCAAAATCAGACTGGAGAAACTGGAGTAGTGTACAGGAAATTGGCCTGGTTAAAGTTTTTAGATTTTTATAGCTGGGGCAATTGATTTTGCATGTTTTAGTAGCGACGTTTCTATAGTCTACACCATCATATACCCACAACGGATCATACACTGAAGGTTGTTCACACCTAGCGCACTGCTGTTTGTTTTTTTTTCCATTTCTTTCTGCAACGACGGAGCTAGCCCATAAAGTCATCTGATCATCTCCACCATGAATGATTCGGAGAATGATATCGATATGAGCAAGTTGAACATGAACGAGTTGGCAAAGTCAAACGATGCCAGTTTGAAGTTAAACGGGAAGAAGCGATTGCTTCAAGTAGACCCCTTGGCAGTGACCGAAAGCTTGGGGTTTCAAACTTTTCGCCGGGACTCACGCAAACCCTGGACCAAACAAGAGGACGCCGACTTGGTATCGATAATGAATAAGTTATACCCAAACCAGTTGAAGAACTTGGACTTGGATCTTGTGAAATGGGATCTCATCAGCACCAAGATATCCCCACAAGGTTTGCGCAAATCCAAAGATTGTCGCAAACGATGGGCCAACCTGTTGGACCCGAGCTTGCGAAGGGGGAAATGGTTGAAGAACGAAGACCAAGAACTTATAAAAGCCTACAATATCTACGGGCCCAGCTGGCAGAAGGTGTCGTCAAAAATCGCAGGGAGAACCGATGACCAGTGTGCCAAACGATACATTGAAGTGTTGGACCCCAAGATCAAAGATCGCTTGAAGCCATGGGAAAAGGACGAAGACTTGAAATTGGTGCAACAGGTGAAGATCCATGGCACGAAGTGGCGAACCATCTCGCTTGCATTCGACGGTCGTACTTCGTTGACTTGTAGAAACCGATGGAGAAAATTGGTAACCGAAGTGGTTCGAGGTAAAGCGGACTCAATCATAAAACAAGAGGTCGATAAGATCACCCACGGTAAGGGCAGTATCTCGAGCAATGGCGACGACAACTTGGATGCAAGCGAAGCCACATCGATGGAAAACATTTCAACACCCCCGCACCCAACTCGTGAGTCATCGCAACTCACAGGCCAAACAAAACCAAGCAAACTGTCAACAGAATGGAAATACCACTTCACTAATGATAATCTTTTCGACGACCTACCCCACAAGAAATTCTTGAACAATGAAATTGGCGGCACAATCGATAGCCAGGAATTGGTGTATGCGCTAGTGAAGTACGCTAAAGACAATGGGTTGGACATCAAAGTCCACCAACACGTCCACCATCACTATTCATCGCAGAAACCGGGGACAGACGAGATATACGAAGATTCAAACATGATCATCGACGATAAACCGGGCCATCGCAATAGCTTGTTGAATTATTCTCACAAAGGCATCGGGTTCTTAAATGATAATCCAACCGAATTTTCCAAAAACTCGAGTCAATATCTAGACCCGTCGTCGCAAGAATCAAGAATCCAGCATTTCAATTATTTACCTCCCTTGACAGAAGTTCCAAAACTTACGTCTTCAAATTCACCGCCTGGCGCTCCAAGTCCCAATAATGGTACCCATCACCACCACCATCATCACCATCATCACCACCATGACCAACGACAACAACAACAGTTAAGACAACAGCAAATACAACAACAACTGCAACTGCAGCAAATACAACATGAACAGCATGGTTTCATGAAAGATGAACCCATGCTTCTGGATAGGTTGAAGGAGCACGCCCCGCTAACTCCATTGAGCCACGCGGTTGAATTGGCGGCGGCAGCAGAGGCAAACCAGAAGCGATCACCCCAAGACGTGATGATTCCTCCCATCAAGAAACAGAAAGTAGAGCTCGTGATTGGCGATGAAGATGGCGATGTCTGGGACAAGATGAGAAGCTCCTACCAACAAGCAATGCATCCGATCAGTCAGGAACGTACCCAGAGCCGTAACCAAAACAACCAGAATCAGCACAATGATATTTTAAATTCAACCCAGTCCAACCATATAAACCAAAACCACTCACCTCAGGTGATCAGCCAAAGCGCCAACATTAATTCCATGAGCGATACAATGTCTAACATACAAGACAACGACAACCAATTGCAGTTCTTCAGCCATCCACAACCATTTGACCTACCCGAAGTCAAGAAGGAGGATGAGCACCCTGAGCCACACTCGATTGGATTTGAAGATTTGGACGATGATGTGGATGTGGATATACTAAATTCGTACGGTCTCTTCTATAATATCTTCACAAAAGAGGGTTCACAAATTCCGGATTCTCAAAACCCTGATGCTGAACAAGTCAGTGCAACGAGCGAGTCTGTGTACGATCAATGGGGCGGAGGTTTTGGCATCATTCCCTTTAATCCGTCATAAATACAATATATTTATAATATAATTTAATGATAATGATTAATTTTACATAACTTTGAAGTAGGCACGCCTAACACCCATGCCACAACAGCTCTACCTTATATATTGTTCCATCTCTGACCTACTCGTGTGTTGAAACGTCTGTTGATCTGTGGAATGTTTACGTTTAAATCGAAAATGCGACACTGGAGAAGACGAAGCGATTACGATTACATTTAGCTAGTGATATAGACAGTGAGAGTGGGAAATAGCGCCGTGTTGTTTACAGTATGTCATCCATACCGCAATCGGATACTGTCGTTGACGACTTCTTGTCGTCGTTATCGCAATTGTCACAGGATAGACTTCGAGAAGATCAACAGAGACAACGAGATTTACAACGAAACATAGATGTGTTGAAGCTGAGACTGAATAGCAATTCACCAGTCAAGAGAGTGGGAAAATCAGATCTTACATCTTTCTCCTCCTCCTTCAGCGAATCAGGCATTTCTCTGTTGAAGTTCAATAGAAACTTACAATACGTCAAGGAAGAGAAGAATCCCATAACTGGAGATGACGAAGAGAGCCCAAGTTTACCTAAACGAAAGTATTGTACAGATGATGGACCGCCATACCTAACCAGACCAAATCAGGTTGACCCTGGTTTTGCTGCGAGGAGAGATGGACTGGGCAAGAAGAATTCGCCATCGAAACCACCCAAGAACTTCAGTGTGCAAGAGCACGAGTCATTTGAGATTGAATTGATGCAGCCAACAGTGAGAAAAAGTACAATTGCTAGGACGAATGATGTGTTGACGGAAAAGAACTATAATATTACCGGTGCTAGTAGTGGTAATAAGATGACACCGTCTCGGAAAGAGTACTCTTTTCTCGACATCGAGAATTCAATCAAAGCGTCAACAAGCTCGAACTCGTTCGATTCACGGGTTAGCGATATTACGAGTAAGGTCGATTCGAAACAAGCGACCCAGACGTCAAGTACGAAGTCATATAAACTACCCCCTCGCCCCAATGCCAAAACAAAACCTCTGTATGAGACACAGAGTCAACATGAAAGAGCGAAAGGAAATATTGAATTGCCTAGCAAACCCATATCGAAACCATCTCCAAAACCGTCTTGGTTATCTGGATCTGGCTCTAATCCCAACAGCGGCAGTTCCTATGACCAGCAGCATGATTCCACAAGTGCAAAACAAGAACCTCGAAAGCCAATTCCCAAACCTAAAGCTGACTGGTTATCATCAACATTGTCAAATCGTAAGACTACATCGACCCAAGTGGAGACTACTCGAAACTTTAGCACCCCCAAAAGACCAGAACAATCAATGGGTACTAACGATGCTATGAAAATTGACGAAGATCTTCAAGATATGAACCGCTCTCCGCTCAAAACCAAGCATACGGACTGGATGTCATCGTTGTGCAAAAATTCACCCACTCCAAGCAAGCAGCATATTCCAACTGCTAAACCTTCGTACTTGAGTTTGGCAACCGCAACCAAATATTCAAATCTGAGATTTTCATCGAATGATGACACGATCCCAGAATCACCAATAAAGCCGCAAATAAATAAGAAGTCTACCAACTGGATTGATAGTGCTTTGAAGAAAAGTGATTCTCACAATAGATTTGATGACGTGAAGCCATCGTATCAGATCCCCAAAACGAACAAGGTGCCGATAGTAGAGGAGACCAACGAAGAACCTGAGTTGTTTGCCAAATTCAAAGACAGATCAACGTCACCCCATAAACCACCGGTTGTGCCACCTAAATCTCGAAGCGTTGTCGACACCCAACAATCGGCTCCTGAGTATTTGGCCAAATTGAAGGAGATTACCACAAATAAAGGCAACCACAAACCTGCGAAACCAGCAAAGCCATTGCTTGACCGGTACGTGAAAGAAGACCAAGATATTCTTGCGCAGACCAAGATGAAGCTTGGGAAGAAACCCATTGTTCCTAAATTATCCAAGCCTAGCTTAGAGAAATACAAAACCGATGACGAACTACTACTCAAATCCACGATGCAATCGTTGTCGCCCAAGAAAATCACCAAGGCAAACACCAATGTGTACCAAGAGAAGGATGCTGAAGAGCTCAGAAACCAAATGACTCGATTGTCGACTTCGCCGACAAAACCCGCTGCCCCCAACGTCAAGCGATACGAGCATCAAGATACCGAAGAGTTGAAGTCCCAGTTGAACAAACTAGCAAGCAAGAAACCGGTGTACAAAAAGATTGACAAATCGGCTAATACTATCGAGGGATTGGAAGCATTGGCCAAGTTGAAACCCACCAAGCCAACCAAACCAGAAAAGCCATCGGCCCTAAATGCTGATCAAACAGAAGAATCCATTAAATTGCGACCAACGAAACCCGACGAAGTTGATTTCAAGTCCCAACTTTCGACAATCTTGAAAGTTGGCAGTGGCTCATTGACTCCCAGACACTCTGATAACGACTTGAGCATGAAGAATGTCACTTATTCCCAACCGTCGAAAGGTAAGGAATTGACCCACCACAACAAATCACGATCTAAAGGTCCAAAGCGGAGACTACCCAAGAGTAATACTACAAAAGTTACACCTCCCACCACAACACTGTCCACTTCAACTCCCAAGAAACCATACATAAACAAACAAACTAAACCAAAACCGGAAATCAAAAGCAAACCTCGAGTCTTTTCAGGAGAAGTCTTTATATAAACGATATCCCCAATAAACCAACTGTTACTAATACACAACATACCCAACCCATCCACCACTCTCCAGCCTCTCACCACCACCGTTCGTTGACTATGTGTTAATTTTTGCAACTAAATCTCATGCCCGGTGCAGGAGAATCCGTTTTTTTTCTATGGCGAGTTGAAAACAACAAACAAAACAACAAGCACAACCAAAGGGGAACCGTTTGGAGGAGTTGAGTTTGTAAGAGTGTGAGAGAATGGATAATTTAGTGGGCCAATTCAACAAGATAAAATCCAAGTTGCCTAGCAACGTTGAAGAAGTGGGGGAATACGTTGCTTTACTTAAAGCGTCGGTACCACAAGAGTACAATTCGTTTGTTGAAAAATTGCACACCACCTCGACCCAAGAGATCATCAATGATTTCAAGCACTTAAGGTTTAACAGCTTGACCATCAGCTTGACGTTTACAGCATTGGCGATTATTTTCATAACGAGCAAGCTATTCAGATCTTCAAGTAATGCGCCCACGGCAAAGCAAAAGAAGAAAAAGAAGAAGTTATCCAAAGCCCAAAAGGCGAACAAGGATATACAATCGATCTTGGACTATGTTGAATCGAAATACATCCCAGAGATCGACAATTACATAACCAATTACAAGTCTATGAAACCAGAAGATGTGCAATACAAGTACAACTACTACGAGGAGATGTTGTTGAAGAAATTGATGAAGTTGGACAGCATCGATGTCACCGGTAACGAAATCTTGCGCGAGAATAGAAAGAAAGTCATCAAATTCATCCAAGACCATCAAAGAAGATTAGATAAGTTCAAGAAGGAAGCTGGGTTTTAGTTCTCTAAACATACCTAATAAATAATCTGTAATAACTAATTTTTTTTTACTTGTTAGGTCTGCCAAATGGCGGAACCGATGTATGTGTACCAGCAAATACATCAGTGAGTATTGGTAATCTGTCACCGAGCCATAATGCTCGCTCGGTATGGTCCTTCAAGTCATCTCCTGTTTGGGGGTGTATCAAAACTGACAAATTGCCATGGTGCAATTGAAACCATCCCAAAAGCCGGACAAATACTTCTGGTCGTTTAACATCAACTTCCCAGAATTGAGTAGGATGGGGACCAATAATGGTGTCGTTTGGTAGCTTCTTCACAATAATCGAACCTTCTGAACTGTACTCGGGGAAATCTACCAATAATTTATTCAACAAGTCAAACGCTTCGATTCTTGATTTGTCGTTCCTGGCATAGTAGTACACATGGAAATCGTAGAACTCAATTGGCTCTATATACTCAATTCCGTACGCAGATTCGTGTGACAGCTTTGGGTCGTTACCAAGCGTGGTGATGTATTCCATGGTGAATGAGTTGTAAATAATATCAACAATCTATTAAAGTTAGCCACAGTTTCAGCTAGATTCTAGGGCACCTAGAAATTCGTTGGGAGCCACTCTAGCAAGTGGCAAAATCGTTTTGAGAACCATTTTGAATTATGGTTTATATCTACTCTTTAGCTACACTGACCACTAGGTTAATTGTGTATTCCGAACTTATCTATACATTAGTTCACAAGTAAATAAATCTCATTAGTGAAAAGCAAAGTTCATTAGGCATTATCGGATTTGGCAGCATAAAATCTATACATCTGCAGCATCTTCAGTAGGGTCTACCTTCTTCTTCTTTTCTCGCTTTTTGCTGGCTTCGGCGACTAGCTCTTCAAAAACTCGTGCTTCCTCAGCTTCGTCTTCTGATCGGGTTACATTTATGAAAACATCGCCAATAAGTCGTAATGCTTTGGCTCTGGCAATCCTTTTATCCATAGCCACGTCTTTATCGTCCAATATGTAATCACACACACCTCTCACAGTACCTTGAATCTCGAATTTCGAACCTGACCATGCAGCAGCTAAGACCTTACCCATGAGGTATTTCTCCATCTCAGCCAACTCCTCGGGAGTGTGTTTCTCGGGCACTGCGTCCTTCTCATCTGTCTTTCCATCGGTATTCTTTCCATCGGCATTTTTAGATTTAACATCCAAGTCGACCTTCTCCTTCTTCAAGTTTTCCAACTCTTTTTCCAATTTATTGACTTCATCTTCAGCTGCCAATTTTGCTTCCTTGGTGACTTTTTCATCTTCGGCTTCTTTCTTGGCATGAAATTCGTTATCTTCTTGCATTTTAGTGTATTCTTGCATGGTTTTCTGAGCTTCCAAGGCAGAAGTAACTGTTTTGAATGTGTCTTTGACAACTCCTCCCTTTTCTTTCATTGAAGTCCAGAAGCCGCCCCAACCAAACATGGTTTGGTTCTTTAAGAATATTTTCGATTTGGTTTTGTAAATGTATCCGAGTAAATGCAATATCTCCAAACCGAAACTTTCCATTTTCAAGGACTCAGCTTCGTATTTCATTTTCTCTTGGAAGGAAAATGCCACATCATCTGCCATGTCTGTTTCGGTGTATAATGACAATCGATCTACCAATTTATGAGCCAACTCTTTTCTATTTTCCAACTTTTTGATTCTGCATTCTTCCTCAAATTTATCCAACTCCTCCTTTCGTTTGGCTGCTTCGATCTTATCGTGTTCGGCTTTGGTTATATGCCCGTGACTCTCTTCAGTGAGATATAATTGATTTGATGATGGAGCATTTGACGACGAAGCCGTTTCTTGTGGTTTATTGATGGGGTCTGTAGGTGTATATGAGGTGAACGTGGAGTGTTTGGTAGTATTGTCACTAGGTTTCTCTGATTGGTCATTGTCATCTTGTTTCAGCTCGTCTTTTTTCTCGTCTTCGTCACCATATCCACTAAGTTCGGCTGATTTTGACAACTCTTTCAACAACGATAACTCGCCTATCCAGTCTTTGAACGCTTCACCACCAAATATCATGTTGAAGAACTCAGCTGGATCTTCGAACCCTTCCTGGGGAATGGACTCTTGTTTTCCAAACTTGTCATACTTCGATCGCAATTTATCGTCGCTCAACACCTGATACGCTTGTCCTACCTCTTGGAATTTGGCTGCTGCTTGTGGATCATTTGGATTCTTATCGGGATGCAACCTTATCGCAGCCTTTCTATACGCTTTCTTGATTTCCAAAGACGTGGCCGTAGCCTGTAATCCCAATAGATCATAGTACGTGGTGTCTACTACCATCTCTTATGAATACACCCTTCTATAGTCTCTTCAACATCCAGTTGATACCTGCTAACAAAAGTTTGTGTCTGTGGCAAAAATGTTGACCTGCAGGCAGATAATTCATCAGGATGAAAGAAGTACAAACCGGCAATATACCCAGAAGTTTAGTAAACAGTGTGGTAGATGAATATGATTTTGTTGTAAAGCATTAGCTGGGGTTTTATTTGGTATTTGTTTTGCTGCGGTATCTCATTTGAAGCCGATTTTGTTAGTATTTACATTAGAATTTTGCAGCTTTAAGATCGTTGCTAAGCACGAACCCCCATCGCTGGGGGTCGATAGAAACGAAGTGCATTGTTAGTATAACCTGATATATACTGTGTTAGATTATCGATAAGACCACGATTTGTTTGTAAATCATGCACGGCGGTGCACTGGAGATATCTTGAACCAGTGAAAATGATAAACAGGAGCGCTTCACAACAAAAGGTACTTGGCGTGACTCAAGAGTATATTGTAACCTTATCTTGACATCTGATAAGGTTTGACGGAAATTTAAACTATATATCAGATGCCTAGAATCTACAACATATAATCGGCTCTGGAAACGTTGATTTCTGTATGTACAAGCGCATCGAAACAAGTTTCGATATGTAGTTATGCTGGGCCTGGCCTATCAATTGGAGTAATACACTTTTCTCAAATCGACAATCTTCTTACCTCTGGCCGCCGCCAAATCTTCGATTGATCTTTGTTTAGTCAAGGCCTCAAAGAACCCTTGTACCACTAATAATGGATTTCTTGACTTGTATACTTTACCACTCAAATCTTTAATACCGGCCAATTCACACATTTCAAAAATCTTGGGATGCACTGCCAATCCTGAACCCATCGGTGCTTGTTTCATGAATAATTTGACCCCGTGGAATTTGTACTCGATGTCACCCAAGATAGTTCTTTCTTCGTACCTAGGAATGGCAGTCAAATTTTTCACCGCGTTCCAGTGGGACTTGGTGATGGCGACTCTCATACCATCTCGGGATTTCCCTATACCTATTCCCAAGGTTCCCTTCTTGTCACCCACTATCGATAAACAAAAGAAGTTGGGGATTTTACCTTTTGCGGTTTGCAACGATACTCGCTTCAATATAATGGGTCTTGTGTATAACCCCTTGATGTACTTCTCGTCCAACCCCGTCAAATCAGCTAAACTCTTATACATGACATCTTTGGTGTTGACAAACTTTTTCTTCTCCACCTTCTCAGGCAGGAACCTCAAACTCAAGTCCGACCGATCGGGACTATATACTTGGGGGATCTCTGGGTATGGGGTTCTATTAGTTGACTGGTTGGGGTAGATTATTGGCTCGTCCCACTTGGGATCGTTCAAACTATAATCATTGTATTCATCGGCGGGCGCAACCTTGGACTTTGACCTAAACCCCTTCGATTTCAAATCAAGGATCTGCTTGGCATCGTACAATGATTCGGTGATTTTTATTGATTGTAGTAATTCTGGTGTGTAATATTTCGATAAAAACTGCAAATGCTTATCGATCTTCCCACTTTTTTGTGAGTCTTGTAACACTCGGCAAGAGGAACTCAATAGTCTGGTTCCCCGTGCTATGCTGTGTATGTTCCTAAACATGTATGCTAGTTTCTCAACACTGAGTTTCTACAACTTTGAAAAATCTGGTGAAAAATTCAGACCTGCGGGTAATTGAAAATCTCGAGTGTTACTATAAACATTTGTTATCCAGACAAAATCTATATAAACAACCATTGGGGGATCTAAAGAGTGTTAACTCCAGAAGATACTGCCTTGTTCGGTGGCGATTCGTTTTCCTCTAGCAAAATGGCGACATTTTCTTTGTGTAAATCATCTTTACTACAATTGTCCAAGGAAAAGTTACCCATGTTTTGATGCTCAGAGAAACTCTCGGGTCTCGATAAGGGTGAGTATTGGAATTTCTCATTCGCTAGTTGTAGCTCCTTGACTTCCTCTTTCAATTTATTGACTTCTTTCTCGTATCGTTTGCCAAATACGTCAATGTAGTAGGTTGCACCATTATAGCTGGCCCAACTAAAGATGAAAGTGACAAAGATGGCACAGAGGTGTTTGTACTTGAACCATATGGGACAGAAAACCATGGTAAGCAACTGGTACCCAAACTGAATCAAAGTGAATGCGAGAATTTGCATCCAATTGTAAGGTAAGCTATTGACTAATTTACCCAAAAACGAGTCCTTTTTGGCATTTTTCAAATGGCTGAAGGACGTTACTTTCCCCTTTTCAATCTTGTCCTTCTTGCGGATGGTGATGAAGTAGTGGTAGCCTACTTGCCATATTGTGTAAAAGATCGAGGTGATAAAGATACCTCGCGAGAAGTTCCACTGGTCGACTTGCACCACGCCCGGGTATCGAACCGCTTGGTAATGGGGTGGTAATTCGTGGACAATGACAAAGAGCGAGATTGGTGGCATTATGTGAATGAATGAACTGGTGGTTTTCTCAATCGAGTGTAACACGAGCGAGTTTCTCCAGGTGATAACCGCCCACGCGAGGGTGCCCAATGACAAACTGAAAACGGCAATAAACAACATGGGCGAGTCGGGGAAGACCCAGATGAAAAGCATCACCAACAAGTTCACGTAATAGCATAGATCTGCAAGGTAGTAATTGTATGATAATTTGAAGTAGGTGTAGAACCGGATTGGCATCAAGATGAAGAACAACACCGTGTGAAAGATGGGGAAGTATATGGGGTATTTCCCAATAATAAAACCAGCAAACAAGATCACAGTCAATGCCAATGCATAAAATGCCTTCTCGGTATTGGACGATTGCAATTGTTGATGGATCTTGTTGTCAAACTTGGTCAATTTGGTATTGAAGTTATCAGTGAACTTAATCAAGTCGTCGATTCTCTTTTTCTTGGAGTTGTAATTATTGAATTTCAACTTGGTCTTGGTCTTCATCTCCTGGAACTTCTTTTTGGTGGACTCGGAAACATGGTTCAAGTTCCAGCCAAAGTCGAAATCGTTGATGATCAACAACTTTGACACGTCCAAGAAACTGACAGAAGAGGAGGAGTCGGAGCGCTTCAAGTAGTAGCGACTATCGTCGTCATACTCATCATCGTCTGAAATCATACTCCCTGGTATCGACTCTAGCGACGAGCGGGATGAATTTCGTCTCATTCTCTGGCTGTGTGCAGTCGCATAGTAAACAAAATCATAACATGTTCCCCAGCCAATTTGGTGCTTATAAACCACTCACCACTCACCCTACCACGTGTAGTAGGTACCATGTGGATCTCCAGGTTCGCGGTGTCACTGATTTGGTTGTGGTCACTTTTTTTCAGGATGGCGTTGATGGGTAAACATTGGGAGTTCAAGGGGAGATATCGCGACTTGGCGGCTACAGGTTATTTCATTGGTATTAGTTATATATTACATTCTATTATCTTCTCATATATCCATATGATTATGCGGTTCTATCAATTGTTACTCTCGTATAACTATGCTGTCGTATCTTCTCACAGTTGCTGTGATTATGCCTTGTCGTATCTTCTCATTAAATGATTATTGTTCAGTGAAAGTCGCACAATGTCAAACTCAAAGTTGTGCCCTTCAGTGTATTGGTGCTGTTCAAAATGACCGCCACACTTTCAATCCTCGTGTTTCCACGTTTGTAGTTCAATTCTTTTCTTTTTTTTTTTGCTTTTTGCTGGTGGTGGTTTTACAGCCTAGCGCTCAACTCGCGCTTCATCAATTCGTAATTGTACATTTTCTTATTCTTTTTACCCACAAATGGATGGACTTTAGCGTCGTCAAAACAGAGTTGAATCACTTGCTTCAACTTGTAGACGCTGTCCCAGTCGTTTTGCCAGTGGAAAGCCAAACGGCCCCCCATAATCTTGATCCCATGTTGTTTGGCCAAGTCAATCAAGAGGGCGTCATTCATCATATTTTGTTTCAAGTCGATAAACACAAAGTTGGTGTCTACTGGCGATGCCAACGCAATTCCTTGGTCGAGACAAAACTGGCCAATGTACTCGGCGTACTTGTGTCCCTGAGTCAACTTGGAGAAATTTTCATCAATGGCGATAATGGCCATGCTTGTCAACACGCCTGCTTGTCTAATCCCCCCACCAAGTTGTTTTTTGAAATGGTTAGCCTTGGTGATGAATTGAGGTTCACCGACAAGGATACTACCCACGGGTGCGCCCATTGATTTCGATAAGCATAACGACACCGAGTCAAAGTGGGAGCAGTATTCCTTGATGGTGATACCAGTTTGTGCGGCGGCGTTCCAGAGTCTGGCGCCGTCCAAGTGCAACATGATATTATTTTCGCGACACCAGACAGAAATTTTGGCAATTTCGGCAATGGGGGTGATTATTCCGTGCAAGGTATTTTCCAACGATACCACCTTGGTGGGAGCTGAGTGGATGTCTCCATCGTCAGGAGTGTAGTTGTCGACAATATCTTCCAAGGTAAGGTAGTTGCCATTCATTGGAATCACGGGTGCCACCATGGCTTGTGAGAGTGTGGCCAATCCACCAGCTTCGTGTAAAAATACGTGGGCGCGATGGTCGCACAATACTGAATATGGTGGTTGTTGCAAGTGGACTCGCAACCCAAGTTGGTTGGACATGGTCCCGGAAACACAGAATAAGGCGGCTGGTTTCCCAGTCAACTCCACCAATTTTTGTTCCAAGTCCAAAGTGACTTGGTCTTCTTGATACACCGAGTCACCAAAAGTGGTAGTAGCAAATGCCTGGTGGATCATTGATTGGGTGGGCACCGTGAAGGTGTCACTTCTGAATTCATTAGCAGTGGGGAATGTTTCTTCGTCAGAGGTCATGTTTTTTAGAATAGAAATAAAACTAGTAGTGTTTTCTAGTTTCTACAAAAAAGTTCATTGCTGTGGGTGCAGCACCGTTTTAAATCATCGCTTACCAGCAATTACAAAGCAGGGCATTTTTTAATTGTGCAGGGGTGTGGTCTCATCGCGGCCGTTACTAGCCGAAACTGATGACAAGCTCAACAAAAAATTTTTATAGTGGAGAAACTATAACAAAAGTGACGGAGTCATCACCCAGATAAAAAAACCTTAGGAACAAATGATCATCTGCTGAATGGTTGTGACTATTAACAAAAACTTACAAACTAGTCGGGTCTACTTGTTCATTCTTATTTTCATTCTTCGCTTCGTTCATTTCTATTATTTCTCATTCAATTGCCGTGGCGTGTACAAATTTTTTGTTTAAGGAAACCTACAGAAGAAAAGGGAAAAGAAAGAAAAAATGTCGGCCGCCGTGGCGTCGTGTCCGTCGGAGTCTGAAACTGGTCGGTCGGCGGCGGGGTTGAATTGGGTGGGTTTTATGCAGGGCGACCGTTTTGACCTGGGTTTGTGTAACACGTGGTTAACATTGGTAATAGGGTTGTGTATGGGAAAGGGTAGACGTGTAAGTAGTGGTAGTGCTAGTGCTAGTGGTGGTGCTAGTGCTAGTGCTAGTGCTAGTGCTAGTGGTAGTAGTAGTTGATCTTGTATACTGAGGTGGGTGTAAAGTAGTAGATTTCGTGATATTTTAGTGATATTGGCAATTGTTGCGAAATTCTCACCAGAATTGGGTGTAACATAAACGCAAGTAAACATAGAGGGATATTACACTAACGATAAAGTAACGAAGGAGTAACGAATTTAGTTTCATAGAGCCAACCTTCTGATCGAAGGCGGATACTTTAGTTATTGATGGAAAAGTTAGCTCACTATTGATATATGCTTCATTACTTTAGTGGTTGCATGAATAACCTCCTACTGCTCGAAATCTTTTTTTATCAGTTTCGTTTGTTAGCTTGAAGTTTTTGTGTGGTTGCAAGCAAGAAATGAAATACCAGGTAAAGAGTAACCAAAATGCAAGTGGTGGCTACTGTCGTATCCCTAAAAATGTAAAACCATGCAAGAGCATGTACAAAGTGCAAAGCTAAACCAACACTGCCAGTTTAGTGTCGGACCCACACTTACACTTGTTACACCCCCATTGTCAGTGAATATCTACCTATGGTTTATGCATTTCGATATATACAAACATGCTTCGCCCCCGCCTACTCATGGTGCTTATTCTTTTCTAAATCAGCATTATTGTTGAATGGCTGGAACTTGTTCTTGTTATCCATGATCTCGTACGAAAGATTTCGCGCATGGTTGCTCCCTTGGTCATTCCAAATACCCTTGCTGGGATACTCAGGCATGGGTGATGGGCTTCGCAAGTTGCGGTTCAACAGCACATTGCTATTGTTGAAAAGCCCGCTGAGCGAAAGATTGGTGGGCAATGGATTGTACACCGGATTCGCCGCATTGGTAGTATTTGACGCAGTAGCATTACTCTTAATACCACCCACGAGATTGGCGTTGGGCAACTCGGGCGATGTCCAGCGATAAAACATCCCATTCAAATCGCCCTTGGGAATGAGGTTCTGATGATTGTAGTTGTCGTAATATCCAGTGCTGGGTGCCGTGGTCGAGATCACCGGGGGCGTGTTGATGTGGGTGATTGGCTGTTGTAAATTCGAGATCGACGTAGATTGCTGGTGAATACTAGGGGTAGTACCATGGCTTATGCTAGGAGTGAGGAATAAATCACTCAGTTGTAAATTTGGATTGAACATGTCTTGTTGATAAAAATCACTTTGCATCGGATACATCTCATTGGGGGTGCCAAAGATATCGGGCAGGGTGATGTTGTGCACTACTGAGCTTGTTGGCGAGAACGAGTGATCAATGGCGTCGATGGTATCATGGCCGTGGTGGTCCATTTGGTAATTGGTATCCTGCTGCGAGTATACTTGTTCGTAATGGTTATGAAAATTGGATTCGTCAATAGTGGGAGTGAAGTTGCGATTCTTGGCTTTTGGTTTGGGAAGCGCATTGGCAAACCCGCCAAAATCGATTGACGCTTGATACTCGGTGATTTTATTGGGTTGGTAATTGGGATCGAGATTTGCCTTGATCATTTCGACTGAGTTTTGCAAGTTGACAAACTTTTTGATTTCGAGTTTGAATGAGTTTTTCCACTTCAAATCTTCGAATTGGTACGACTCAATTTCACGGCTCAAGTCCGATTGCCACGACGGGATGATGTCGTAGATTTTGGCGATGGCATCGAGGACCGGTTTCTGGATCGCTCCCAACTTTGTGAAGATCGAAGGGTTAGTAGAATCGACTGGGGGGTTATTGATGATCTCAATGAGTGGCTTCAATTTATTTACAAGATGGGCCAACTCCTTTTTTTCATTCACAAGTTGCTTCACGTTGTCCTCGATATCGTGGTTGATCTTCTTATTGTTGTCAATTTTGGCGTTGATTTTGTCAATCTGGACATCAATCTTGTCGGTTTCCCACTTTTCATTTTTGATCAATGAGTGTTTCTGAGAGTTGAGCTTATCGATGCGGGTTTGGTAGTGGTTTAGTTTATTGTTGTAGGAATCGATGGACGATTGGATTGACGCCACTTGCGCGTTTAACTTTGATTTTGAGTATGTCAATTCGTGTTTTGACTTTTCGATAGCCTTGACATCGAAATCTTGTTTGACCTTGGAGTCAAACTCCTGGTCAAATTCCAATTTGTGAAGGTTCAATTGTTGGTTTAAGTGTTTGGTTTCGCGAGCAACGTAGGTCTTGAAGTTGCTAATCTCGAGGTTGGTTCTTGTCAACTCTACTTGAAAGTTATTGAGGTACTTGTTTAGAGTATCGGCCGATTTGATTGATTTGATATCGTCAATAGTGATTTTGTCGATATCGACGTCGGCATCGACGGCAGCAATGATTTTGTCGTTAGTTTCGATAACCTTCTCATCTATCTCCTCATTGGAGCACTGCAAGTATACTGGTTGTGACTGGCTTTTGAAGTTGGTGACACAATTCTCGGCCATGATTTCAATCTTGTATAGCTTGTCGATTTCGAGGTTGGTAAGTTTGCACGAAGTGGTGGACATGCGAGCCACGAGCATATCGTCAACCACAAGAATGTAGGACACTAGGTCGTCACGGGGAATATCCCAGTGGATGATGGCCATGGTGTCTTGGATGCAATCGATGCAGATGGTGGGTGCTGGCGGGATTTCAATCTGCAAATCGTCCATCAACTCCTTGGCAGGGGTCGATAGGATCCGTACGCAGCGGTACAAGATCCATAACACCGACGGTACTAGTGTGAGGAGGAGATCAAGCATAAAACGGCTGGCCCCAACTTTGTCCACTGGCTGAAAAATGTTTACCAATCATCTCGGGTCACATGACTGCAACCGTTCCACGAGAAATCCTTCGAAACTTCAATGTCAATGAAAGAAGAGGTAATGAAAAAAGATAATGATGGTTGAAAGAGTGCATGGTTCACTATCCTCATTCATTTATAACCATCAGTTGGAAGTGGCACTAATATTAATATACTCACCAATGACGACACTAGGTATTACAACCATTGTTACAATACCTATATCTACACCATCTATCTTACACCATCTCCCATAGACCATCAGTATAGATGTAAATCAACCATCTCAGTTTCATTCTTGTTCTTGTCCCTGTTTCCGGTTTGATGTTCCCGATTGCTTTTTAATCACGCAGATGTATCCTGCACACAATCCAATTAATCCGAATTTCCGACAAGGATAAACGGCTGAAGATCCACGCATAACCTTAAACCCCGATTTGACACAATGGTAGAGGTAGAGGAGAAAGAGGCTTTGGTGGTATGGTACTACAACCATGTCGTCTTGTATGGATCGGTTTTTTATGAGGGTTGTTTCACTTTTTTGTGTTGGTTTTCAATTGTTCTAATATTACTCTTGCTGTCATTGTTTTGGTTTTGGGTGCAAAATCCGATTCCGAGACGGGGCTCATAATCAGATTTTAAGTTCCAGATAACCGTAAACGGCTCTTAACAGCAACCACAGAGTGAGTTAGGTGAAGGGTATATATATATCTTGTCTTTCGCCGTGTGTAGTTGTTGATTCCCTCAATAATGTCTTTGCACAAACCAGACACTGCGTCATCTGACTCATCACATATAGAACCTACGGTTCTATACAACGACAACGACATCCAGTCCATCTACTCCAATGTCCAATCTACCAAATCACGAAATGACTTGCAAGTAGTACGCACAGAAACCATGAAATCACTAGTGGATCGCGGCCTTTCGTCGCAAATACCCACTCCACAAGTCAATAAAGCCCCCGTCGACGACCCCATTTTCCCAGAAGAATACACCTTGGAAACAGAAACCGGGTTGGTTCCTTTACAAATATTACAATCTTTGGGAAGAACCAAGTCCAACAAAACCGTGGTTGAAAAATTAGACCACCAAGACATCCAGTTGATCACATTCCTTCCGGGCGACCTCGAAAACCCCCACAACTGGAACGCAACCTTGAGATGGTACTACACCATCGTGCTTTCACTCTTCGTCATCTGCGCCGCCTATGGCTCGTCGTGCTTAGCGGGAGGACTTTTCACCATCGAAGACCAGTTTGGAGTAAGCACCATCGTGTCGACGCTCTCAGTGTCGCTCATGGTGTTTGGATTTGCAGTGGGACCGTTAATATGGGCTCCGCTCTCAGAACAGATTGGCCGCCGACCAGTGTACATCATCTCGTTCGGACTTTATGTCGTATTCAACATCCCCTGCGCCGTCGCTAAAAATATTGAAACCGTGTTGGTGTGTCGCTTGTTGTCAGGGGTGTTTGCCGCTTCAGCCTTGACCAACGTCGGTGCGTCGTTGGTGGACTTGCACAACGAATCCCGATCGCTCGCTATTGCATTCTTCTCGTTCGCGCCATACTCGGGACCCGTGCTCGGAGGGATTGTTAATGGATTTATTTCGGTGGGTACCAATAGATACGACTTGATGATCTGGGTCAACATGGCATTTGCCGGTGTCATGTGGATCTTAGTGGGCTTGATTCCTGAAACTTATGCACCCGTGATCTTGAAGCGCCGGGCAAAGAAATTGCGCCAACAAACTGGTGATGACAAGATCATGACAGAACAAGAGTTGACGCCACAAACATGGAAGGAATTAGTCAATGAATGTTTGATCAGGCCATTGAGTTTTATCGTCACCGAACCAGTGTTGGATTTGGTGTGTTTATTCATTGCCTTGATTTACTCATTGTTGTACGCTTTTTTCTTTGCCTACCCCGTAATTTTCTCAGAATTGTACGGGTACAAAGATAATATCATTGGGTTGATGTTCATCCCCATCATCATCGGTGCCGGGTTGGCGTTGACGACAACACCAATTCTCGAGAAAAAATACGCCAAATTGATCAAACAAAGACCCCCTCAACCAGAAGATAGATTGATTGGGGCCATGATTGGTAGTCCGTTCCCATGTATCGCCCTTTTCATTTTGGGTGCTACTTCTTCTCCCAACATCATTTGGGTTGGACCTGCATCCTCGGGTATTGCATTCGGGTATGGAATGGTCTTGATTTACTATTCTTTAAACAATTACATTATCGATACTTACGCCAAGTACGCCGCTAGTGCATTAGCCACCAAAGTTTTCATCAGATCGTTTGCCGGCGGTGCATTCCCACTTTTCACGCCACAAATGTACCACAAGTTAGGTTTACGTTGGGCATCATTTCTATTAGCATTCATTTCCTTGGCCATGATTCCAATCCCATTCGCATTCTACAAATATGGGAAAGGGTTGAGGGCAAAGCTTTGCAAGGAAGACTACACTGCATCCACTTAAAAAACACATTACCAGCATTTTCATTTCGTTTAACTAATAAATCATTTAGAATTAATATAAACCATTTATGTAAAGCAAATATTGCAACCGAAAAACGCAAACGTAAGTACTAACATCCAAATATTCAATTTTTCATCAATTATGATTGTGCTACCAAGCTCTGTTTTTATTGAAGGAGCAAGCTATTTGTGACTTATTTTTGCAGCCACTATCGAGATCAATTGTCCTGCATATAACCTTAAAACCTCTCATGAAAACTTCTGACAATTTTACTACCATCGAATTGGAGGGTTGGCCGAGTGGTCTAAGGCGGTAGACTCAAGTTCTACTGGACAGTGTCCGCGCGAGTTCGAACCTCGCATCCTTCATTATCTTTTTTGCTTGCTCTACTGTGACCCATTGACTATGCTGTTGACGATTGTGTGTTTTGCAACTGTTAATATTGCCATCTCGATGGGGCTTTTTTTCCGATTGAAAAGTGGGGTGATTACACACCTGCGGCTTGAAGTAGCTTAGAACGATTGGAAGTGATTTTGATGTGAACCGCATCACATATGCGACTTTCACTACTCATCACCACAATCACCAGTTAACGTCTCGATATGTCTAACAATTGTACAGTGACAGTATGCCAGACTAAAGAGGAGGCCACTCATACGTTGAAACGTTATGCAATACTATCGGATTTGTTCATCATATCGGACACTGACTCGAGGATCAACCTCCATTCGACCAGGTACCCATTATCACAACTCACTAATAGCGATCGAGTATACGACATACTAGCTCTTGCAGATGACACCAGTTACCTTGAGGCAATACCATCAGCTGAGAAACATGCGGATGGCGTTGGTTTGCAGATGAATAAGTTGGTTCTACGAAATGGGGTGCTACAACTAAACTTGCACGAAGATACCTTCAAATCCATCCCGAACTTGGGCAATATTGGCATTGTCAAGAAGTTGAAGCATACCAAAGTAGGCCATGGCGCCAAGAATCTTGTCAGCTACTCGCGCTCAATCGACATCGATTTCAAATCAATCATGAAGCCTGAAGTGAAACATGTGATTCAATCAAAATTCAACCAGTGTGATATAATCACCACCATATCACTAGATACTAACGGGGTTGTACCCACACACAAATCATTGACGTTAAATCCCGATTTGAACAAGTCACCCATCTACAATCACCGCAACCTCGACCTTCACGATTTATACGAATATTTGATCTTGTTGAATATGAACTCGAGTCAAGTGTCGATAAGCCAAGATATAGACAGTTACTTGAGTACATATCAAGTTCCATCAACAGAATCTTTGCCGTCGCATTCATTAAAATTACAGACGTATAATTTGATTTCAGCTAAACATTTGCTAGACGTCTACGATGCAAATTGGACATGTATCAATGGGTACACTACTTCAGGGCACATTTTACTATTCAAAAGTCCCTTGGATCAGACAGTAACCATCTGGGAAGTGCAGCTGAATCAATCATAATGTTAATTGTATATTTACACATTTATATAATCCAATCTACACCTAAACCAATACACCAAAATAAAACTAGACCATGAACTGAAGCTTTGACTTCCTTTATGTGAATTCTCGAAATATCTCATCAACCGGTAACCCATCAAACAAGTCGCTTATTATATTCGTCGAATAGCTGAATTGTCGAAGTCCACCATCCATGTTGATGTTATTGTCCACCTGTGGTCCGAAACTCGTGGTTTGAAATGGTTGTTGCATGTTGTTCACATCATAGTATCCGTCGCGATTTTGTTCATTCATAGGAGGAATGTTGCCTTCTGTGAAGCTCAACTTGTTTGTCCAGTCATTCAAGTCAGTCACTTTTTTATTTGTCATAAGCTGTAACCACATTCTGTCAATCTCTTCGTTAGACTTATTACCATTCCCATTATCAAATGACTCGCTCGAAGAATTTGACACAACTGGTGAAGTATCTGACTGCCTCACCTGTGTAAGTTCAGCCTTATTATTAGTGATGTGGCTGCTTGTGTCATTGCTGCTAGTACTACTGGCAGTGGAATTGTTGACGCTGTTATCGTTATGAACAAAACTCAGCATCTTTTCTTTGCTTGAGTCTTTATTCTTCTTGATGTCTTTGATTTTCGACAATGATGTCTCCACAATTGCAATAATCTCGTCGAGCATCTCGGAGGTGAAAGTGAACTCAGTGTAATCTATTGAATCCTTATACTTCAGGAAGAAGTCACTATTAGCCAAGAAATCACAGATATAGTTGTGCCCTTTACTAACCCTCCAAGCGTAATAATAACGATGGCTCAATCTCCCAATCAACCCACTGAATACTGAAATCGCTCTTTGTAGTACTTTCATGAAGTGGTTCATTTTTCCAAAGTATTCAGCAAATTTTTGATCCGCCATCAACTTCATCCTATGACCTTCGTACGAAGTATACTGAGCAATGGAGAAGTTGACTCTTATATAGATAGATGTCAAAACCAATAGCGATTTGTGAATTATCTGCTCAAAGCCAGGCGTCACCGGCAAGTCTGTGAAATTCTTGAATATTGTATTACTTCGTTCAAGAAATGCAAAGTAGAATGGCATCAAATCTCTCACGGACCTTTCAAAGATGTTCTTTATGTAATAATAAGCGGCGTCGACGTTTCTCCTCTTTTCGTAATAATTGAATAAATGAAAGTGGATTGAGACTGCGACAAAATTCAAGGTGAAGTATATTTTCATACCCAATGCTCTTGTGTACAACTCATCGACGGACAAATCAGTATTATATGTTAGCCCAAGAAGTCTCCCAAATCCCTTAGAATAGAAATCCTCCATTGCATTCATCACATCGTTCAATTCCGAGATATTCACATTGCCTTTAACGGTCGAAACTAGTGAGATTAGTTTATGCATTGGCACTATGACGTTACTGAAGCCTTGCATAGCCTGACAAGTTACACGTTCAAGCTCAAAATTGAGGCAGTTTGAATTTTTCAACGAGCAGTACGGTGTTTTCGTGTCAAACGAGTCCGGATGAATATTGCAAATTGAACCATCATTCAAGCATTTTGTGTAGTCCATTATTATCAAATAATACCAAATTTTTCGCCCTATGTTATTGACCTTGATGTCGTTGCAATGATCAGGGAATAGGTCAGGTTCACGATGCAATCCTAAAGACCGTGCCATTTGGATCAACAGTGCATTCATCACCATTGAGTCACCGCCATCAGCACCTTCCCCATCTTCTGGCGCTATGACTCGATATATTCTGTCGTAAAGTGCCAATTGCATAATTGCCATATTAATACCTCGAGTCAAGTTGAACTGATTGAGACACAATTGTGATACATCGATCACGTCAATGTTGATTGGATTATCAATCAAAAATTTCAAAATTTCTGCTTTGGTATCATTTTCGGGTATATCATCGTCATGCAATTGAGCAATACTGGAGAACAAACTGAGATAGGACAAGCGCAAGACAATCAACAATAGACCTAATATGGCGAAATCTAACTTCTTCTCTGCTCTGACGAATGGTAATGGCTGTTCAACGAATTCTTCTTTCCCAATCAATGACTCACATTGTTCCTTGAACTTAGTCTCATCAATGAACGGGTAGTGAATGTAAATGTGTGTGAAGAATCGTTTGAACAATAACCAAATAGTTTTCTGGTTCGGCAATACTAGTCTAATTTTCTCAATCAATTCCAATTCAGCGTCTAAGCCACCTTGATAAAACAGGAGACCTAGACTTTTGGCCTTGCCTATCAAATTAAATTTGGGTTTCAAGCTCGGCGCTTGATCTTTGTATAACTTCACATCATCATATCCTTCGTCTGTGGTAACTCTTTCTTGGAAGTTTTGCTCTGTTATTGGGTTGGCTACTTTCTCATCTTTCTCGCCTGTTTGTAAATGGATTCCCTTCTCTGATTTCAATTGCTTCATAGTCTTCATGTGCAACCACAACTTACTCAACGCATTATCGGCCTTGATTAGCGAAATCCAGGATAAGGGCGACGAGTGTCTTCTTCTTAGCGGTTCTCGATCAATTATGGACGTGTACCCGTCGTAGAAATTAATAGTGTCGTATGGGTTAGTAAATTGTGTCTTCTCTTTCGCAACTGGTGATTGATTTTGAACAAGGAACTCAAACTCCCGCGTAGATGATGCCCGATCATCTGTTTGCATATTATCTTCTAATCTTTTCACCTTCTCTCGTAAAAATTGCAATTGGCCCGTCAAAGCATCGTTGGTTTCATTGAAGTCGCCGTAGTTGCAAACGGTTTGTTTATACTTGACACATGATGAACATGGGTTTCCTAGATCACATCTCACCTTCCTCTTTCTACAAAAGTCACAAACTTTGGTGATTCTCTTTCTTTTCTTGTATTCAGCCATTTCGCCCTCCGCTTTTAAGCAACCCAAAGCGCTTATACTGAACCTCTGTGTTGCTCTAGCACTATCCGTCAGAATGTTCCTCCACTAATCTCAATTGTATGTGTGGGAGTCGTTGCTAGACCTTCAAAATGAAAGTTTAGATTAGGCAGCCGGATTTTGGTTTACATTTATAAACCTTTTGGAGTGCGAGTCACCCTTAAAACGTTGGTGGTAGATTTTCGTTAAAGCTGGTGACATGTCGTCGAACGAGTTCGTGTTGCAGTTGATTCAGCAATCGTTGAACGACCTTGGCTACGGTGCTATTTCTGACAAATTAGAAGAGGCCGTCAAGAATCAGCGGTTAGATGAACAGAGACGCCTCTTAACAACTCAAGAAACTCACCAGATGGAAGCCATAGATTGGTTTCACGACGAGATCAGGAAAGGGAACTATGAAGCAATCGAGAAATACATCGAAACCGGGTTCAAAAACTTAAAGTCTGGGATAATTTCAGACGAGAATAAAGCCAGCTTACCATCACTATTGATTTGTGGCGTTGATAAGAAGTTAATAATGTCAATAGTGTTATACTTGACTCGAAGGAACTATTTCTTGGAGTTGTTGCTTGCGGACAATGACGACAAAGTTGTTGATCAGAATTTCTTAGTTGAGTTTTTAAAAAACCGACTTCTACCAACACTTGACTCATTTGAACACCAATTGGGACTGGAGCTTGCTAAAACTACATTTGAAGAATTTGAAGTAGACGAGTCAAATCCACCCAGAGAATATCAGGAAGCGAAGTATAAGTTAGGTCAAGCGTTCAATCAAGAATCCTTGACAGGCTTGAATCGAAACAAAGAGTCTCAACTACTCCTTGGACTAGTTATGGAATTTCCATACTCTACTCGAGAATCAAAGGTGCAAGTTTTGAACAATAACTCGATATTCTTTGGCTTTTCGAGTTATGTCAATATCAATAAAGAAACAAATATTACAATGGTTCTACGAGAGAATTTGATCAACCATTTCTTATTCAAAGTGTTCCGTTTTGATGATAAGTTGAGAAGTTACAATGTCAATTACAATATTCCGCCTAATTGCATTCAAGAGATCATCAACCAAGCCAGCACCTATCAAAAACAGCAAAATCCGTTTTATCTACCATCTAGAACCAAATCAGAGAAGTTATTAAGGTTGAATGATGATATCGAGCCTCATATTCCAGGTCAAAGCTTGAATTCAGGTAACAACTACTTCAAGCATCATTACTTTTCGTCGAAAATGATACATAACTTGACTAATAATACCAATGAGGTTTGGTTCGCCAAATTCTCACCTCTGGGTAAATTCTTGGTCACAGGATCTGGTGACGGCAAACTAATACTTTACGATGTTGTGAATAATTTCAAAGTAGTGAAGGCATTAGTATCAAGTACAGCCATGGATAATGCTGCCTTTGTACCACCCGGTACTAAACCCGCAGCGGATACCAAATCGATAGTTTATTGTTGTTGGGATCCGAATGAAGAGTACTTGGTGAGCTCTTGTTTAGACACTATCATTCGAGTGTGGTATGTTGGCAAACTATTGGACAAGACGAGAAAAAGAAGCTCGAGATCTTCGAGAGATACTTCTAGTGACTTCAAATTGTTGTCATGCTTCACATTAGGTGAGAGCATTCGAAGCTGGACTTGCGAATTTCTTCCTGATGCTATCAATCATAGAGGCAAATTCATTGTTGGCTCACCCGATAAGATTTTGAAGCTCTATGATATCAACGGAAATATGTTGTTTGATTTTCATGGCAACATTTACGAAAGTAATTTCAATGACGGAAAATCTCAAGACGTGAATATGGAGGATGCTGACCTGGAAGATGACGACATTGACATCAAGCTTGAAGATTCTCAGCTTGTACTAGATGATGTTGAATCAGACCACGATGGCAAGAAAAAGATCAAGAAGGTTGAGAGACGCAAGTCTGATAAACGCTTACAAGAATACTTCAATCGTGTCGTCGATCTTGTCATTTCACCTAATGGAAAGATTTTGATAACCATTGATAGAAACAATCAATTGCAGTTTTTCAATATTCCAAAGGATTTCAACGATGGCGCCACTACCGCAAGAATTGCGTCGATAAACCTAAGAACTAAAGTGACATCTTGTTCGATATCTAACAATGGTAAGTATTTGCTACTTAGCGCCGCTCCCGAAGAGATACAGGTATGGGATATCAGTGGATTCGATGATGCAGACAACAACAACCAGTTTGATATGCCAATATTGTATCGAAAATTCTATGCTCATAATCACGCATCCAGTATAATTAGATCGAGTTTTGGCTATTTGGTACAAGAAACCAATGAGGAAGAGTTAATTTTGAGTGGTTCTCATGATGGGTTCGTATATGTTTGGAAACTACATACTGGGCAGATAATCACCCGAATCAACGCTCACGAGGGTACTTGTAACATGGTAGATTGGAATATCAAAGGCTCTGGGCCAACCAAAAAGAGTAACCGTGATTACGGCAAACTATGGTGCTCAGTGGGAGATGATAAAAACGTCAAAATCTGGGGACCATCAGATTGGGAATAAAGCTTTACTACACATTAAAGCGCGAATCAACAAATACACATAATATCCGTTACTAGTTACTTTGTAAATTCGAATTTTATCTACCAAATATAAAGATTGTGTTGACCTACTTATAATTCATCATGGTCAAAGTCATCGGCCAAGATATCAGCAGCTACATCTTCTTTACCAAGTTTCAATGCATCTCCATCTACTTTCAAAGCACCTTCATCTTTAATGAATTTGATCAAAGAATCCAAGTCTCTAGCACCTGAGAAGATGATTGGTTTTCTCAAACCGACAGATTCATCAACTTCACCGTTAGCAGGGTACAAGACCAAGGTTGGGTAACCTTCAATATCCATTGGGGTTACAACGTCGTTATTGGAGTGGTCGATATCAGCAATAATGACATCGGAGTTACCGTTGAAAATTTCTCCCAAATCTTCCCAGATTGGTGCCAATTTCTTACAGTGTCCACACCATGGGGCGTAGTATTTAACAAAGATATCCTTGTCCAAGTCCATCAAGACATCTTGATGGTTGTGGCCGACCAATTTGACGACTGGGTTAGCTTTTACTTCTTCTTCAGTTGGCAATGGTTCGGATTTGACGATTGGTTCCAATTTGTCACCAAAGTAATCTTCAATAAATTTACCAATGGTCTTGATATCGGGACCTTTAGGGTTAGCCGCTTGGTCGATACCGAATTTCTTGTTGTTTTCGACATCTTGGATAGCAAAGAATGGGACGATGGAAGGGTCCATGCTGATGACTTCAGCGTGTTTACCGTATTGGGTGGCGTCTAAACCGACAAGGTTCAATTTACCTTTGTATTGTTTACCCAATTTGTTGAATCCATCGAGCATTTGGTCTCTTTCTTCGACGGTGTTGTAGAAGTAGTAACCTATTGGTAAAGGCGAGGTCATGTAGGTCATATAAGTTTCACGAGTGATGTCGCCAAAGTAAGGGACAGCTTCGACTTTGATGAATTCGGTCAACGCGTCGGCTGAGAATTTGTCGGCGAGGAATTCACGGGCGTCGTCCAATTGCTTTGGGTGGATCAAGACGTGGGTCAATTTTTTAGCGTCGACTTTGAGGTTGGTCAAGAGTTTGGCCAATTTATCGACAATCTTTGACTCTTGGACTTTGATGAAGGAGTAATCCTTTCTGAATTGCGAAGCAACGTCGTTGAAGATCTTGTCGTTCTTTTCGTCGTCCTTGTCGCAATTCAATTGCACGACAAATGGTCTCTTTTCTTCCTTGATGATGGCTTGTAAGTCATCCCAAGATTCAGGGATACGCACGGCAGGCAACGATTGCTTGATCATGTAGTTTGTGATACCGTCGGCGTCTCTGGGACCTTCGTAGTCGTCTCTGGCGTTACCTCTCAATACCTTCATGCTTGGGTAACCTTGCACTTGGTATTGTTGGCAAATGGTTTCCTCTTTGGTACAATCAACCTGGGCCAATTTGATATTGGGGTGGGTTGAGTTCAACGAGTCAGCAGCCTTGGCGAATTCAGGAGCTAATATTTTACAGTATCCACACCAAGGGGCAAAGAATTCGGCCAATACCAATGGGTTTTCTTGAATAAACTGTTCAAAGTTTTCGGACGTCAATTGGACCACGGCCGAGTTTGGGTCGGCGACGGCCTCTCCGTCTGAGGGTCCGCCGGCTGAGGTCAACGAGACCACGGACAATAATGCAGCTAACGCTTTAGTAGAGTAATTCCAAACCTTCATTGTTAGTTACCTGGTGCAATTGAGGAAATGGTGGTTATTTATATGAAAAATTAATTATTAAGCAACTGGCAAAAGAACAGCGTGTTACAAAAATATCACCAGGTGTGTGCGCGTAACCAAATCAAAAAAGTTCAACAAAGCACTAAGAATGATAGTGGAATGGGAAATGGGTAATGGATAATAAGTAATGGGTAATACGTAATGGGTATGGGTGTGGATGTAGTCTATCCTTCTCACTTCTATCTGGTTGTTTGTTACTCTGGCTACGTGTCGTTGATTTCCATCATTGTCGCATTTTGTTTCAGAGTGCGAACGGAGTTATGCAAATGTGGCAAATATGAATGGGTGGAAACTATTGGTATTTGTAGATGTAACAACAATTGGTATGAGAGATAAGGTTATGCAAATGAACATAACATTGTAACTGTACTCTTTTTTCGTTGATTGGGGGGGACGTTGGTCATAGGTGCACGATCAGGCATACCTACAATTGTATCTAATCGAACTCGTTGGTGATTGACGTCGACTGGTCGATATGTAGTTGTTGCAAGTATGAACATGACTTTTTAGTGTCAACGCATCCACTTGGTGTTTCGTACAACTTTGGAGTGGTTATGTTGTGATCACCGCGGGATGACTTTTTACCAACTAGTCGTTGGTGCCCAGCACTAGTGTATCATAAAACTTTGTCGTGGTTATGTCGATGTCATTTTTATCGATTCGATCGGGTTCTGTGAAAGTGTACCATTCACATTCGATCTTGCATATCCGCAACAATGGCTACTGCGTCGTGCTACGTCGGAGTGACAATCGATAAATAAATAATCTATAACGCGAGATCTATACAGCAGCTATAGCGCAGCTATAGCTTCAGCATCGCAGTTGCATCGCAGATGCAATAAAGTCAATAACAACGGGGATAATTACTTATAGCAACAAAACAATTACCTGTAGCAGATGCTATCGCATCTGCTGATTGCATCTGCTATTGCATTTACTAGATTCCCAAAAATTCCTTCCAAGTGCTCCAGCTGTCGACTTCGGTATCGTAAATATATGCCATACTATGCCTCAAACTGCTCTGCAAGTACTGCGGCTGGTAGTCGTAAATCAACATCACCAACCCCCATACCAAGATGGCGAAATACTTCCACGATTTGTTATAGAGCTTCAACTTCAACTTCTTTTGCTGGTTGCTGGAAAGGTTGCTGTATTTGACGCTTTCACCTTGGAAGTTTTTGAAATTGGGTTGGGAGCAGTTGAGGATCATATCCAAGAGAATCTTGCCCACGGCTATGACCACTCTGGAGAAACAGTATAACGTGATCTGGTGGGTGATGGGCTGGCTGAACCAGTCAAAGTTGTGTGAGTAGACAATGAAAGATCCAAAGCACCCCGATAAAAACTTGATCAAAAGATGGTTTTCTTTCCCCAACACCAGTTCGTGGGCCAAGATTTTGCAAGCGACTTTGTAGATGACTGCAAACGACGTCAACACTTCGGCGTGGTTCTTGGTTGCTTGCAACACTTTGATCAAGCGTGGTTTCAACGGACCCGACGAGTATAATAAGTTGATGACCAATGCATGCGAGAACCGGATCTTACCTCCATAGACAAACCCGTTTCTGCCGGCTCTGACCACGTCCAAGACTGGACGGTATAGTGGGTTGCTGAGGATATCCATGGTTAGTGTTTTGCGACAGCAAAAGCAGTGGGTTTTGGTGATGAATTATTCCACATTGTGGGTGAGTCGTAGCAGGGAGTGTATACAGTTCGGCAGATGAAATGAATCAAACCACCACAAACACCGAAAGGTGTAGATCGTATACAGAATGAAGAGATGGGTTACAATGTATATACACCCATATATATATATATATATATACACCCACATCACCTCTTCACTTTCCACTCCAGTTCCATTTCATTGTTTGTGTATTTTTGTGAGCCCATTCTACACCTCCGCAATTCGATTCGCGCTCAAGAAGAAAATACTCAACCACCAATTTTACTTAAAACAACAAGTATAAAAACCCATCGTCAAATAAAAAAGACACATACCACACACAACTATGGGATATGATTACTACAAAACGGTTAGTATTGATGTTTATATCTTTTATCAATACAATAAAATCATGTGCCAATACATCTAACTTTATGATCAAATCAATAAGTTTTTGTTTTATCATTAGTACTATGGTTAAACAAAACAAACCATGTTTGTTTAGTGGACCCTGTGGAGAGTTGTGTTGTGAGTTGATTTTGTTGTTGTTGTTGTTGTTTCAATTATTCAAATTTTAGTGTAGTTTTTATTCATTTCTTAGTGATGGGTTTTACACGTAGTGGTTTTCAATTTACACGCACAGTCACATGAGAATGACAATTAAATCGAGATTACAGGTATTGGAAGTAACAATTGGCTAGATTAAACCAAATTTTAAATCTTATATGTTATTAATGATACTACCCACCTGGGTCACTATAAAAGCTCTTGACAATTGTTGGCAATTACTATTATTTCCCATTCTTTGAAGCTGGCAAAACGTGACACAAAACCTTTTACTGGCAGTAAAACTTTCTCTAACAAAATTTTTCATCAACAAAATTTAAATTTTTCATTGTCAATTACATTATCCACCCAGTCTACTCAACCCGCCGCCATGTCGACAATTTCTTACGCATCTGCCGCCAAGGGGAAAGAGGAACTTGCCGATACCATCCACCAACAACCAGAGATTGACCACGAGCACCAACCAACCCCAGAAACTGACCTGCTGAACCCGCAACCAGGGCACAACCATGATGATGACATCGACACCAACACCCATAACTCAGAACCACAGCCTTTGGTCGAGCCAGTGGCCAAGAAACCAACCAAGAAAACCGTGCTCACACCCGCCCCCATCCCGTCACAGTCGGTATGGGGCCAAAACTCATCGGCCAATTACAACATTGACGAAATGAAATGGCCCATACCCAACAAAGACGAACCCAAGGACTTGAAAAACCAGAAATTCATCAAACCAATCACCAACAAATGGGTACCCATCCCCGCCAAAGTCATATTGCCCAACGTAAGGTCGCAAAAATCAAGACGGAAGAAGAAACCTAGCAATAACGGCCAGGTCGACGACAAGGACGAGACTAAACTCAACGGTAACGGAAAGAAAAAGGAAAGAAAAGACGAAGACGCTGACAAGGAACTCGAACACGACCATGATGATAAAGTAGAGGCACGAGTTGTGGAAAAGGATGTGGATTCCGAACTGGATAAGGAACAAATACCCGAAAAACAACCTCAAACTCATCAACAGTCGCCCGAGCAAGACCAAGTGCATCAAAATAATGGTTACTACAACCAACCAATCAATAACAATAACAGTAATAGTAACAATAACAACACCAACAACAACAACAACAACTTCCAGCCATACCGTCAGTTCAGAAACAACTACCGATCTAACTCCAACTCAAACCCCAACCCAAACCAACCCAGAAATTTCAGAAACCAACAAAACTACAGAAACAACAACCAGATGAACATGAATGTCCACCCCAGCTACCACCACCAACAACAACAATACCAACAATTCCAGTTCAACCAACACCAACAGTTACAGCAGTTCCAACAATACCATCATCAACTATCAAACCCCCACCAATTACAACAAAACCACCAATTTCAAATGCACATGCAACAACAACAAATACCCCCTCCAATCTCGCCAAAACAAAACCCCGAGGAAGCGTTGATTCAACAAATCGACTACTACTTCTCGTTGGAAAACTTGATCAAAGATATCTACTTGAGACAAAAAATGAACAGCGACGGCTGGATCAACTTGTCAGTGATTTTGGAATTCAAACGTGTCAAGATCATCATCAACTCCATCTTGAATAACAACGGGGGCGATTTGAACCTGATTGTCGTTAACTGCATCCAAAGTTGCCAGAACTTATCCATCAACTTGTTGAACGATAAAACTTGGGACAATGTCTTGATCGAAGACATTGATTTGCGTGTTAAAGACAACTACGACCAATGGTTATTGCCACAAGAAAACTGATTCCCGTAACCCAAACCAAACACTGAGACATATACATCATGTCATCCCAAAAGACAATAAAAAACTTAGAAAAAAAAAATCCCACAAACATTGTTGACCATTAGCATTTGCATTCAAATACCACATGAGTTTTACTAGAGCCGAAGTTAGCCAAAGAAAACCAAACTCCCATATGGTATTACATATTCAAGATTTGGCAAAGTCCAATATAATTGCATGAATCATCATTTTTTTTTTTTTGTTCAAAACTAATAATAATGTCAATATTGAATAGCCATGACAAAATTGTTGTATTGACTATCGTTACGATATCCTATAACCAACCATCATAAATACAGATTCAATTATTCGTGATAATATTTGGTTTTGTATATTTATTAACCTCTTTACTTAATTCTATCTAAAGCACAATTTGAAAACACAAAAAAAAAAACTAGCTACTTTAATGATATGAATCGTCGTGAATAATTCATTAGTTTATATATTCTATTCCTCCTTATATATAGTATTGATTAATAATTTGTAATATACAAAATTTACAAAAGCATTTACTTGAACCAATACAACTTGCTTCGTGTTAAATTCGATATTTACTATACAATGGTAAACAAACCAACCAACCGTATCCAAACCTGTTGTCGTTAAATCATAGCTTCACAATCCAATACCAGAGAGTAATTGTAAAGACGTCCAATATTCCTTGCGGATTTCCTCATAGTGTCTTGTTTATGCATATTCAGAGGTAGAAAAACTTCTTCGGGCAATACCGTTGATATTCCACTCCAAGATTGCCGCGTCTTGACCTCCAATCAATATTTTGCTTTCATAGTTTGAGTAACAAAATTCAATTCCAGCAATTTCCATTTCACCTTGAATCTGACTGACGGGATGTTGAAGCTTATCGTAATCGTAGGAATGAGATGAAGTCCTTGGATAAAATGTACGATGAAATTGTTCAAAGCTTCTCGAAGAGGCTTGAGTCCCAAGTGTGGCCATCTCTTGAAGCTGGCTTATGCTTGTCGGGTTGTTCAAATGGCCATTGATGTCAGGATTATCACCAAAGTCGATAGAAATAGACGGCCTTTGAGACGACGTGGGTGATACCGCAACTTGATCATTGCTATGAGTTGGGGGGTCTTCCCAAACTGGATAATTGAACTTTGGAGGGGGCATACTCGGCTTGTTAGGTACGGATGGTGGGACATAATTGAAATCCTTGAATATTCTTGGATTTTCAGTTAGGTATTCATAATCATAGACTAAAGGCGCAGTGAATGTGGGATAATTATCCACCTTGTCCTCAAAAATATCAATTGGAATATGTCCCAGACTTTGAGTGAGGTTGTCGGTGCAAGATTTCGTTGACGACATCGACTTGCGACCGCTCGTGCTACGATTCTTGGTGTCCTTCACTTCTTTCGATTGTTCATTGATGTAATCGGCATGTTGCTCTAATGCATATGGAACAACGATGACCTGATGTTTATCCACGTTCTCTTGAGTAGTCAGTCTTAAATCGATCAAGTGTACCCTACCAACATGTTCCGAAATGATCAATAGATCATTCATATCATTCTCTGGCGAGAATTTACATACCCTGAATGCGCCTAATTGGTGGCCATGTCGAGTTGACTTGATTTCCAACAAGTGTTTAGATAAGTTTCTGATGTCGTACAATAAGCATGAACCGTCTTGAAACACTGTTGAGAAGACTTGACCATTTGGATGGTAGGCAATACCGAACCCAGAGTCATGATTTGATTTGATCACATGGCTAATTGGCGAACTTGAAGTGGGATCGACCATGAATATCGATTTGGAATCACCGGTGACAGTGAGAATCTTATCATTTGTGGGATTTTTCACAGCATTGTTGAGGCAAGTATTAACTTCGCAGTTGATCTTATTTGTAATGCTGATAGAATCATTGTTTGAAATGTTCAAGCAATAAAGATACGAATCGTTATTGCAAATGTATGAGTTGTATGAATTTGATGACGACTGATAGATGGTTACATCGTTGTTGATCACCTCTCCAATCCTGACAGTTTTGCACAAATCCAAATCGGGGTTGTGAAACGTAAACAAGCCTTTATTGATTTTGTTATTGCCGTTGAACGAGTCAAGCGACAAACTCTCAATGTTCTTAGAAATGTTATTTGATGTTGACGTCAATAACCCCCCCGTGACGGTTATACCGGTCGATGCAACTGCAAAGCATCTGGGGAAATAGTCCAACGATACATGATTCGTTGATTTGTAAGTTGTCATGTTTAACGCACGAATGTTGTCATTCTTGGTATAATAGACATTCCCATTAGCATAGTGGATCAAGTCTCGCAACTGCCAGTGGTTCACACTGGGTTTAACTTGGTAGATGTACTTGGGATTTGGATGGAGATAATGGTGACTATGGTAGTAGTTCATGAAACACTGATTATATCGATTGCTTTTGGAGTTCTGGGGACGAAACGTATCGAACGCGGTGAAGGAGTTGCACCTACCTCCATTATGAGATATATCAATCGTCATACTGGTGCTATGTGGTCGCTGGATAGTTGGTAAAGTTGAGTTGTACAATTACAATTCGATTTGTATGAGGGTCATTATGGTTACGAGCAAAGGGTGGGGTAAACTTTTTTTTTAAAACAATTTCAGTTGGGACGACAAATATGAAAGCCAAGAGGAGATTACTAGGCAGAGTGAGTGTGATTGTTTTCATTGTTCTCTGGTGTCTGAGTTGTGTATAGGTTGGTTGACTTTGCCATTATTACTCATCGTTTATCGTCGCAGTTATCGCCATTAGTCACGACACTTGCGCACACAGAGCAATGGTTGCAAAATTATCCCAAACCAGGTGGTGGCACGCTAGCGGATTCAGTTAGTATCATTCTAAAATATTGGCTCTACAGCTCTTTGTATAGCCATGGGTATACTCTTGTCTAAAGTTGGTCCCATACTAACCGTAAAACTAAGAGGGGCTTATTCATCTCCACACCCTAGCCATGCCTAGGCTTGAGCGTTGACTAGACCCAACATTTGGTTACATTGTGGATCTCGCCACAGCTATGTGTTTTATGTGGACTGACCTATTTTGATAGATGTGCACATCTCTCCTCTTTAGTAGTAGTGGTTAATTGTATACCCTTTTTACTCCACGCTGATTTTGTGTAAGGTACAAATGACACAAAGCAAAAATGTCAAAAATGTCGCACTGATCGTGCGAGGTATAGCGACGTATGGGGAACACTATAAAGACAACAAATCTAGCACCAGCATTATCATCATACACTACATGCTGACTGAATCAAATGGATTGATATTGGGCTGTAAATATAAATTGTGTCGTTTCTCTCGCAATTGGCTCCTTGGGTTCATCGTACTGCCCTCCAAACAACCGACTGAACATAGCAAGAGAAAACCGTTACACCAGTGCGTACAACTCAACCATTGATCTTAACTCCGTGTCCCATCAAAGTTATGGAACCGAATTGAGTATTGAGACATTTATTTATATGCGTACTCAAACGCAGTCTGTGAGTGAATTTACCACAATGAATTGGGTTAACCATGCGTTAAGTGGCAATAACAACCATTAAGTTATGATCACGGTAAAGATATCGGTGGCCTTATGGGCAACAGCTCAAATACTTGTCAAACCTGCTCAAGGTGCAGCCACCGTCAAAACATTTCACAATTTGATGGAACGACAACATGTATCCGACTTGATTGTCGTTTGTGAAATCAATAAATTTGTTCCATGGTGTAGTTGATGCTGTGGGTCAATTAATAGAACAATATGTTGCATCATTTTGTTAAAACAACGGCAGCCTCGGAGTGGATTGTTGGGTGGCGCATCAGCGCGACACATTGAGAAGTAGTAGAAACAAACAATATGCTTTGATTATCGTACTAATGTCTTCAATTCAATCTAATTCGCAGATTTTAATAAGCATTTGGTCTTGGTCACTTGTTATCTTTGAGTAAAAACTCGGTTCAACTTTCACCTCCATCCTCCCAATTCTTATTCTGTATGCTTTGAAAATGTTTCAAAGGCGAGCTTACACCCAATGGAGGGGCAAGCCTTTAGAATGAACAATCGGCTCGATCCAGACAAGTGCAGGTTGTGGTGGTTTGGCCTCGGCTTCAATTTTGCTACTCATATAGTTTCAAAGGTCAGTACAAGAATCAGATTCACACATAGCCAATTCGGCAGATACTCGCGAAACATTCTCGAGCTCTGTGATCTTCTTTTGTCGGTTTTAGTGGGATCGGGATGAACTAATGACGCCAGTTTTGCAAACCCTAGTAATGCGTGGCTCGAATAATGCACATTTTCTCAAATCCCCAGTTTCGAGATGCCAAAGCAGGACGTTAAGTTACGAATTAGCAGCCAAGCATCAATCTTGACTCATCAAAACAAAACTTAGTACTGGTGTGGTTTGCAACGGAGAGCAAGGTTTAATATTGGTGTCCAAGAAAATACACCAAATCGGTGACGAGTTTGCTCGTTTGAATTGATTAGTCAAAATTGGGAATTTTCGTTCTTTCTCAACGGTATTCGTTGTGTGAAACTGACACTACACAATCGAGTTTGTTGACACATCCGTGAGTCACACCAAGAATACAATACAGGTGATTCTACACAATTCCTAAAATGAAAAACACAGCTTGTATCATCCTATAAAGATTGATCAGTAGTAGCACGAAGTAGGTGAAACCTATTTTCAGTGTCAATGCGTATTCATTACAACATTCATGTGAGAATACGTCAGTACGGAGTAGCTATGTGGTTACCGACCCTTAGTTTCCGAAGGTGAGACCAAAGTGATTCAAGTACTCCATACCCTGTCCATTATGACAATCAGTATCCCCATACCAGTATCCATAATTTTTCCCTGAATTAGTATCAAACCAAACACGAGCCCAATCACAACCATTGCCCCAATGTACCCGTGCTGACTTATAGGTCACTGCAGGGCACCAAAGTCCACTACCATGATTCCAATCCAAACCTGAATACCAGGCGCCAGTACCACCGCAGTTGTAGTCCCTGAATATTTCAATCGCGAGCTTACAGCTTGCAGCGGCGTACGCAACAAAAACGAACAATGAGACCAATTTTAAGAATTGCATATTTGGTTAGTGAATTGTAAAATTCGAAATACTCGAAATACTCCTAGTATTCATACACTTTTCAGAAGGTAAGCACGAGTGAGACTTGAGATTTCATTCTAGAAAAGTTTGATGAAGTGCTATTCTAACTTTATCGCTTTGAAACATGGCGTGGTCAAAGCTTAATTCTATTTTCCACTGGGCTTTGGGTCGAAAGCTGTGCTTGTGCTAATCTCTGATCTTCTTATAAGTGTGATATCGATCTCGTGCTGGGATGAGCAACAACAATAGTCTCTTCAGGAATTCGCAGCCATTAAGTTCACACAAACGAGAAATTTGAGAGTTGCTCCACTAGTAAGTACACTCAAGTTTCAAGCCGTGGTAGTCTATTCCTTCGAAGTGGGAGGACATTCAGTCATGTTGCCCAATCACACAAAACAACGCACTTATTTTATGAATGGCGCTAAAGTCGTTCAAAAATTTGTCAACATTTCGCGATGCACTGGGAGGAAAAAATCAAATAAAGTTGAGTTTATAGATCTAAGATTTATGGATAGTTTTACGAAAATAGATATTAAAAATATAGATATCTCAATGATACGGAATTATTAAAAATCTATAATAGGCAAATTAGAAGTTACACACAACATCTGGTTTATTGCAGCATCAAGGCGCCTCAGCTAGATCACTAAATATCTATATGACTGACTAAGGTTGCCCCTTGCAAATTCACACATCGCAAATTAATGGGTTACACCCAAGACTTAGACGGGGCAGTCGATGGGTTAGTTAGTACCCATGCCGTGGGAATAACTCCTATTTCTATTCTTAGTTTTGCCCTCACCTCAAAATCGGTATAAAATCATTTGAATCACCTTTACTTCAATTC